>CAIGRT010097682.1:0-20608 GCA_903798405.1 Fraxinus platypoda | reverse complement strand
CCATTTTCCTTGTTAAATATATTTCCAGATAACCTTAGCTAAGCTTGCTGTTCATAAGGAGTATATATTTATATATTTAGCCTCCATTTGGCAAATTTATAAATCACTTTATAAAGAAAAATAATAGAAGATCCTACAAAATATAGAGATAATAATGAGTAATAATTATAAATATGTGGATATCAAACATATTCGTGTGTGAGTTATATAGTACGTACTGCAACTACGGAATCACGTGCTGCAACCGCCAAAATGTCAGCACAAGACACAACCGGACGGCCACAAGCCTTATCAACCTCCGACTTGATTCTATCAATGACTTCAAATCCTCTAGCGGAATTCGCATTGGGCAATGCATTCTTTTCACTAGTGAAAGCAGATGTCGAGTCTAAAAGAATAGAAGCATCACAGCCCTGCAATAACAGCAAAAAAAAAAAAAAAGGTTATTCCTACAAAAAAAAAAAAAGAAATAATCACCAAAACATTAGGAAACAATGACAATTTTTTCTTACGTTAACGAAACAGTCGTGGAAATGAAGACGGAGTAAAGAAGCCCCCATGCGTCTCTCTTGCATTACAGCAGCACCCACAACCCGTTTAATGGTTGGCAAAGCTTGTGGGCACACTTTGGTGTAGAAGTAAGGGTTAAGAGGAGAAGAAAAACCCATAACTGAAAGATTAAACGTGATCAAGACAGCAATATAGAAACTATATGAACCCATTTCGACGAACTCTAATGCAGAGAATTAGTATGAATTAGGAGCTAATTTAACTATATACTTGTGGGAATCGGATGATTTGAGAATTAACTTAGAACCCTATTTATAGCCATGCATGTCGGAGAAGATCCATATTAAGACTGAGACAACACGGAAACTCTAGGTTTTAATTGCCGCTTTAATTTTCTAAATTGCAACTCTTTTTTTTTTTTTTGCTGGCCTCAGACTTTTCTATCATTTTATTTAAGACTCAAAGGTAATTAAGTTTTGCAAGAAACTGATTACTAAAGGCAAAGCTGCTAGGAAGGGTTGAAATTGAAAGAGTCATATGAAATTGCAGTCTTTTTCAGTATTTACACACATTGCATCATTATAAAGACATTTAAGAACTATATATATTTAACAACTTAATCTATAATTGGAATGGTTCCTTTCATTTGTGAATTAAGGTTGAATTGATCTAATCATCGCACAATTAAGCCAAATGTACAGGGTATGTGAACCCCTACGCCCTCTCACATAAGGTGGGTCCCACCTCAATCAAAAGTAAAAAAAATTACCTACACCCCCCTATTGTGTGTTATCGGTGGGTTCTATACAGAACATGTACATGAAGCATGATTGAATCATCGCATAATGTTCTTAGATACTCTAAATTCATTGTAACGAATTCAATTCTGTGTGCGGTCAGGGAGAATTAGCTCAAGTGGTTGCTTGTGCAGTGCGTCAACCTCCAAGTTGAGGAAGCAGAAAAGTGTTTCAAAATTAAGCTGTTTAAAGGGTTTGAATTTAAGCAAAAGCAAAAACATAATTAATTATAAGTAAGCGAAGGCCAACCAACCATGATATAATTTGCAAGCCCCTCCCCCAACAACTGTGTAATTGTTAAAACATGACCAAAGTGGGAAAATGACTTGGATTTCTTAGGGTTGTTGACTTTTTGTCTTTGTATGGTTTTNTAAGTAAGCGAAGGCCAACCAACCATGATATAATTTGCAAGCCCCTCCCCCAACAACTGTGTAATTGTTAAAACATGACCAAAGTGGGAAAATGACTTGGATTTCTTAGGGTTGTTGACTTTTTGTCTTTGTATGGTTTTTGCCGAAGCTCATGTGAATTGCTTTTCTTATTTATTTTGTTTGCTTTTATTTGCTTTTGCTTTTAGTACTATGGTTAAGGTACTGATTTCATGTCTGAATGCTGACGTTAATTGGAAAAAGGTTTATTGAAGTTGTTTGTGTAATTTATATATTGTAAGCTTTCATTTTAATCTTTTTTCTTATATTTGTTTGTCCGTAATATCACTTCAAAGTTTAAAAGACGGGCTTTTGAAAAGTTACGAGTTGATTCTAAAATTAATAAGTTGCTTTTGAATATATTTGAATAATTTTATGAAAGTATTTTATTTGGTAGAAGAGTTTTTAGACGAAATTGACCTAGAAAAACTTCCTCGTAAAGTTCTTCTACAGCCAAATGGCCCCTAATTGCTATTAAAGAATTTTCTAACAAATGAATTTTTTTTATTTCCCTTTCTCCATAGATCATTTTATTTCATTCAAGCCAGATCTTTACATTAAGCTCTTGTTTAGTATAGATTAAATTCAGATTAAAATTCAAGTCAAAATCAATAATTAATTTGAACCAAATATTACACAGGATCTACATCATTTCAACTACACATTTCATTAATTTTTATTAAGATCTATTAAAATTTTAATCTATACCAAACAGATGTTATATATATATATATATATACACACACACACCAATGCACGCGATTCCCTTATTAATTACATGGATCACAAGATTTGATCAGTTAGATGTAACTTGGAAGTCATTAATATTAGACCTACTAATTTGTTCATATACAAAATGTTCTTTCTTAATGTAAGAAATGTAAATAAATAAAGATTTTTGACTTTAATAACTTGAAATTTTAATAGACGGTTTAACACGATATTAAAAACGTTACGGATTTACGTTTTACCATTATTTATTTGTAAAATCATCCGATGAAAAATAAAATATGACTTTCTTGTAATGAAACTTATCGATGAAGATTAAAAATAATAATAATAATAAAAATCATAATGAACTTTAAAATAAAAAAATAAAAAAACAAATTATCGTCTCGCAGGACGAATTAACATTATTTAAACATAAAAATATTACTAACTATTTTTATTTTTTTTTAACAAAATTAACTTCTAAAAATAAAATTTGAAGAATAACTATCCATATTCTCTTCAGGCCTGCTGTGCTGTCCCCATTGACATCACTGCCATTTGTATTCCTCCTACCAGATTCAGAAATTAACTGAAATGGCTCAGTAACATTTTATTGCTTGACAAAGACGAGCAAATGCAAACAAAGAAATGATTACTCTCTGGGCTCCAAAAATCAAATATTATTTAAACAGGGATGGAGCCCACCGCTAAATAATTGAATGCACTACTTATTTTCTTTTTCACGTGTGAATCTGGGTGTGGCAGGTGGAGGTGGAGGTGGGCTATAGATGTTCGTCCAATAGCTTATTTTAAGAGTCTAAATTATCATAGAGGAAACATGATTATTTAATTTTTCAGTCATGCTACACTTGTAGTTTTGTTGACGTCTTTATTGACACGGTGTGATGTGGCATGTAATCGGCCATTTATTTAAATTAATAGTCAGATTTTTACACATCACACAATGTTAATAAATATGTACAATTTGCATGTACAAATAGTTTAATTGTTATTTTTATTGGTTGATTTGCAATCAATGAACCGATTTAACATACAAGTTTTCAACTTTCGAGTCAGGTCAACCAAAGTCAGTTCAATGTTTAAAATAATGCGTTCGGCGAACTTGAAATGATACAGAATGATCAACATGGTCAATATCTAGTTATAGAACACATTGAATTTGGAGATTGTCATCAATAATAAATCCTAACTCGTACTATCGATAGCGGTATTGACAACCATCATTGGTACTTGTGTGTTTGGGATTGTCAACAATAATATTGTTGGTTACGTTGTCGATAACCACTGACGGTGTTTCGATTGTTGATCGTCGTTGGAAATCTGTCAATATCACCAATGAATTTTATTATATCTTTTTTCAAGTTGTCGATAGTTAATTTCAAATATATTTTTTACAATACTAATAGCAAATGTCCCAAACTTTTCATGTCGTTTACATATTTATCCCCGACTTTTTTTTAGGACAACTATGTCCACAACCTTTCAAAAATTAGCATCTTCATCCAAAATGATGATTTTCGTCTCTTTTTCCATTAGCCAATCCATTTGACTAGCATATTCAAAAAATTAAAATGGCAAACAGCCACTTCATTATTCTCAATGAAATGTTTTATAAAGAAAATCATGAAACAAAAATAAAAGAGAAATATTCATAATCCCCTCCCTCCCCTAACACACAATTATTTTCTTTGTACATTTAAAGGCCAAACAAAGGAGCTATTTGGACCTCCAAAAAAGTAATGTTGACCTCAAAATATGCTGTCAACATATGTCGAACTCACTCGTGCATGCGTAGGCTAATTTCGACACGTAATGACAGATCAACGATCGAGATCGCTCCTAAATTGAACGTGGGAGAAGCTCAATGACACGAGACGTTTCCGTTCGGGTTCTGACGAAATATCCCTGATACGATTGTACAATAATAACCAATCGCTATGAAATCAAAGTAAAAGACTGTAAATCAACGTTTGTAAGAAAAAAATAAGTTGCTTTAAGTGTTAAGAGTTGCATTCTTCCTCAATGGTCACATGGAGGGGGTATTTATAGTATTACAAACGGGATGGTGACTCTTGGATGAAATTACATGTGGCCTCATCTCCTCGATCGAAACATCTAATTCTAGTCATCCTTTTGACATTCCTATCTTACAATGCATTTAATGCTCTTACACTATATTAACATGACAAGACACAAATATATTTTTACAAAGGTCACATCAACCATTCCACAAGGATCTCTAGTCATAAATTCAAAATCTCTGCATGTGGGCCGTCACTAACCGGGGTAGAGCCTTGGACTTGATCTGCTTCGGCATGTCCACCTTGAAATGAGTAATGGGCCTCGAAATTTACCCAGGGCCTCGTCTTCTATGGCTGATGCTTCGGCAGAAGTGTGTCCACAACTACAGTGGGTCAGCCACGTGGCAGTGCCAGTGGCAAGTCATAACAATTAACCTGGAAGTTTTACTTAAATCTAAAGAGGAGAAAACACACAACACATGAAGTTATCCTTGATGCATAGCTATCAACCCTATCAAGTTTCATAATTTTAACTTTAACCTCTTGAAGAATTTAAATATATGAATTAATATATGTTGTGAAATCCCAAAATAATAATCCAATTTATTTACACATCGCCAATGATTGATCATGTTATATTTGTATCCTTCCATACTTAACCACTTAAGTATACAATTTATGACAGCTTGTATGATCATGAAATATTTTTATTATTTGCTCAATCGAAACATGTGAAATGAGATAATTTATTACAAAATACTGCTTCAACGATCATAAAACTAACACGGACACAAAACCGTCTATTCTGCATAAAAAATGCAGAACCTGGGGATTTATCCCCCTTCAAACGTTGCCAAAAATGGCATCCAACTAGGATCGCCAGTATTGCTGGTAAACCATGAGAGAAATCCCCCTATTTTGCCTTCTTCACTATTAGAGACACAGTTGTCGAAAGAAGAAGTTGGGTATAAATTTGCAAATGACATGAAAAGGTTGTGGATGTTTGCTGCTATTTCCCTTTTCTTTATAATATTAGTGTAGATTGTGGTTGTGTGATCGTCTTGATATACGGTTTTACAAGAACCTCTCGATTTGGTTAAGGTATATTCATTCAATTTCGATACAATTTATAAAAGTTTATAAAGTTTGTCAAAATCAAATATTAATTTCAAGAATGATGCTACATGTACAATCTAGTTTGACAATATTAGTTGACAACTCGCACTTGATCACATTCATACAGTTCAAAAACTATTTTTTCAAATCAATGGCCCGGAATTTGACAACATACATATTGTTAATCATTATTGTCAAATATGATTGTACAAATAACATAATTGTAATTTTTCAATTACATATACATAATTAATACTCATTTACTATTCACACTCATGAATTCTTTTTTATAGTTTGATTTATAAAAATGTTGAATCCCAACCTTGAGGGCCCGCCCCGCCCCGCGAGCATTGTGGAGGAGGTAAATCGCGGGATGTGCCTCAACAGGCCATGGTACAAGAGCTGCCATACTAGTGTCAAGTGGAGCATCGTTTGCAAATCAAAGAACGTTATCACCGGAAAGTGATGGTGGAGGCGGCTTTAACGAAGGGATTTGGTTTGAACCTATCCCCCAGAAGATGAAGAGGAGTTGGCACTACAAGAAGGCCGCCTCCTCGCTAAATCCAGGGGGCTTGCTGTGGACAAAGTGGAATGCGATGCAGCAAATTAAGGATTCGTTTAACATGATTGTTGAGAAGTCAAAATGAGCTTTTAAGACTTCAAATTGCTTTTAGATTTTTATGGTTTATTTTATAAAAGTGTTTCTTATAATATAATTAGATGAGCTCTTAAAAGAAGTTGGCTCAATTAGTCTTCCACTAAAAGTATTGCCGAAATGAGAAAATTCTTTGAAAAATAAGTTTTTAATAACGTAATTTTCTTAAGAAGCTTTTCTACATGAAATAAAAGTCCTACCAAACAGGCCTGAAATCAAACGGCTCTTTTTTTTTTTTTTTTGGTGTAATCAAATCCTTTGATAGCCTTACTTTACTTCTTGATTATAGGTTGTGGTTCACATAGTTTTGTTTGACATACTAGAAAGCAATCTTGCTTCGTTTACTATATATGTTCTTGCTACGGATGATTAGATTGGTTGTAATTTATTGATCTTTAGCCTATCTGGGAGCACTTTTTATCCAATTTGTAGCAAATTTTTTACCGTGATATAATGTATGTCATTCCCATACCAGTTGCAATTATTGACTAGACCAAACAGAATTACTTGTGTCATTTTAACATTTAATTCATTTATCTTGAGAGAATGGCATTTTTGGTAATTTATTTCTAAAGTAGTCAGTAATTGCGATAGCAATGGGACTCGTGCACTTGCCAATGAAAAAAAAAAATTGCTAAAAATGTAATAAAAAACCACTCCCGGCCAGAGGCTTAGAGTGTGTTTGGTAGAGATTTTTGGGGGAAGAATTGATTTTTGAATAGTGATAGATGGGAAATGTGTGGTTGAAAAAGAAAAAAAAAATATTGATGTGATGAAAAATATTATTTTATTGAAGAATGTGTGGTTGAAAATGAGAATTGATTTACTGTAGAAAATGAGAATTTTTACCAAACAGGCTCTTAATGTACTGAGGCCTTGGCTTTAAAAATAAATAAATAAATAAGTACATTATTATAATTTCAGTATGAAAAATATTAACAGATTTTGAATGATGAAATGAATTAGTCTACTGATATTTTATGTTGGGAATGTCAGCCAATTGATCCGGATGTTAGAACTTGAGCCATTTTGCAACGTGTTCAAGTATAAAATGAATCACTGCTTGTTCTTAAAATTGATCGGTTCTTGAATAGACGAGTTCGCGCAGACCCATTCATCACCTGTTCATATGCATTGATAGGTTCTTGGAGTGTATTATTTACATCTACCGAACATGCATTAACCAGCCTCCCGTGACAGACCAGGCAATGTACATCCCTTCCGGCTTAAGCACTTAATCTACACCAGTATGAAGTCTCGTTCTTCCAAATAGATGCAGAAGAAAGTTCATTGTGCATCCATATACCAAGGCATATCATCGAGAACAAACCCACACACCATGAAAGCCATTTCATGATCGAGATGCAATGTCAAAAGGCATGTAACAGCAGCATATCTTGAGCAATAATCTGAACACCCCAATAAATCCCTTCCAACATTAAATATCAAATAGTCAATCGAGTTCTCTAACTTTAATAATCATTAACAATAACGAACAATATATCGTTTAGTGCTATTACAGTTCAATACATCAAAACCAAGTTGTAACGGTAAAGACAAAAACTATTCGGGGTTGCAGCCAAGAAAAGATGAAGCAGTACAGAGGGAACTCTTTAGCACAAGTACCCAGAGGGAGACTTGGAGACTGCCAGATTTGGAAATAACTATCACCATCTGGTTCTGCAATCCACCGAAAACCGTTTACCACAAAATGAAAATTGCAAAACTAAGCATCTTGTGAAGCCCTACAATTGAAGATCTGAAAGCTATATGTTATTATCAAAAGTGATGCTCACTTTTTTAATCTTTCCATTATTCGCCATAAACCCTAATGTCTGCTCATGCTGCTGCATTAGAACTCCCACTTGTGGTTTGTTTAGCCACATATATTTGTTTCATTTTTGAACCTAGACCAACCTTCTCTGCACCAGAAGACTGGTTCCTTCCATGGAAACCCATTCTTCGATAGGACCACTCATTTCCTGCATTGTTTCTTTGGGACATCCCACCACCTCTTTGATAAATATAGCCAGAGGATTTACTCTGCCGGGTGGATGAATTCTTCTGAGGGAATGGCTGAGTCTTCAGATAATTAGTGCTCTGGTGCTTACCATTTTTGTCAATGTCATTCTTAACAACATCAGTCTTGCCAGACTCAGCAGTAGCACTTCCGGTGGAGCTTTGATCAATGCCACTCTGGGCAGATGTGCCTGAATTGATGGATCTCAATGTACCTACTAATCCTAGCTCAGCAGGAAACTGAGCAATATTTGAATCTGCTGCCACAGAAAAAGTTGGGTCATTCTCTGATGGTGTTGAAATTTGAGACTCAGAGAACCTATTGACATTTAATGATTGGTCAATCGAATGTCCACGGCTGACTTGAGAAGACAGTACATCTGCCTCTTGCTGCAATGGTCGTGATAGAGGAAGAGGGTGAAGTGGTGATGCAGGAAGATGTGGCCAGCGAACTTGGAAAGATAGATCCGGGGCAGACTGAAAAGAAGTTCAAGACAGTTTCAAGTTATCAGATATTGCATTTTCTTAAAGATATAGATAAGAGCTGCTCGAAGCCAATAACAAAAATCAATAAATCCTGCAGTAATCTTCTTATCTACCAAGTCATTCTTCAATAGCTAATAAAAGCCAACGCGAAATGAAACCATAGCTTCTGGTAAAATCAGAATTTTCCACGTAAGGATTGAAAGTTTTGATTTTTTTGTCACAAGCAATCAATTTGTCTTTTGCTCATATTGAGAATAATGATGATATTGGAAACACGCAGTATAAAGCAAATTTCTCTCAAAGGGTAACCATTTTAAGTATTTAGGTTTGATTAATAATGATGGACGGACTTGAGGAGAACGTTAACACATAGGCAAGAGCAGGTTTTATAAATAGGAGAAATTCTATAGATATTCTCATCATAGAAACATCCATATAAGGTCAAAAGCAATATTAGACCAATTATGTGTTAAAGGAGTGATTAAAGTACAATTAGCATATAACTTGAAGTTGCAAGAAGAACTAAATCATGTTGAATATTCCAATGAGTGTAACTATAGATCAATGGAGCAGTGAAAAATGATTCATGTAGAAGACTCCAAATTTATCGAGAATAAGGCTTAGCCCTTGTTTGGTGAAGATTAAAATCAGATTCTTAGTAGATTTTGATAAAAGTTGATGAAATGTGTGGTTGAAAAGTTGTGGGTCCAATGAAATGTGTGGTTGAAATAAATTGGTGACTTCGACTTAAATTATAATCTTGATTTTAAGGTCTACCAAACAAGGGCTTAGTTTGTTGTTACAACTAATCAAGAATGCAAACAGAACAAGACAGGAAGTGAAGAAAGAAAATGACAACAGAATTGCCATACCATAAACAACTTCAATAGCATTATATGATCTACACAAGGCATAAAATGTTTTACCTGGAATGGAGATGCATCAAACATGGTCAAAGGGGAGGCAATGGGCAAGAGTGGTGATCCAGGGGCAAGATGTTGAACAGGAGCAGCCATGTTGGACGCATTTCGTTGTGCAGTAGTAGTATTCATACTACTCATCTCTCCCTCACCAACATGCATGGCCGAAGATGTTGGATTGTGTTTCCAATCAGATTGCTTACTGGAAGGGATATAGGTGGTACCCATGAAACTCAAACCAACCTGTCCGTATTGTCCCACTGGAGCAAAATGGTTATAGACAACCATATGTGGAGGCCCCTGCAATCCAGGAATACCACCAGGAGGACTAATGAAAGGACCAGTATATCCAGCTGGCGGACCATAAATTGAGTCCAGGCTAGAATGACATTGTTGCCAGGTACCAGGAGGTCCAGAACTTGATGCTGTACTATTCTGGGGTTGCGATTGGGTGCCAGAAGAATCTTCACATGGACCAAAGGCGAAAATTGGACCCCCCAACATCGGATTCATTTCATAGAAGGGGAAGTGCGAAGGTGGACCTGCAGGAAATCGAGAAAGCATCTGGGGCGTAGAACTCTGCGGACTTGGCATCGGTGGCCACAAGGAGATTGGAGTTGTCTCAACAGAAAGATCAGCAGGAAGAGATACGCTTAATGATTCTTCACATCGTGAATGATTTACCAATTGCTGATCTTCTGATACGGCTGTAATAAATTCAAACAGTCAAATGAACTCACCAATGAAAAGGTAAAGGCTGCTCGGTCAAAATAGGGGAAGAAAGCCTACCTGCTATAATTCCACCAATGTCAGAGCCTCTGAAGTTTTTGGCATCTGACAATCCTACAGATCCTATCCCATGGGTAACAATCTCATCACTACTGATGGCCGCAACAGCGATTGCAGAAGCAGCTGCTTCAGCTTCAGCTTCACTATCTTGTAAAGTAACACAAGAGTCACTGGGGTGTTTCTCCTTTTCAAAAAAAAGAGAGCTATCTTTCTCATCAGCAGAAAGATTGCGGGACATTTGTATGTCAGGTCGATTGGACCCCGGAGCCCCAATCCCATGTGAAACAACACGACTACTTGGAGGAAGGACTGTTGGAGAGGTAACAGCGCCTGTTGGATAAATAAGAGAGTCAGAAATTTATCAATTGAAACTAGAGTGGCAACTTAAGCTTGCAGTATAATAAATAGTACCAAATTGAATTCTCTCTCCAGCAAGCAGGGAATTGATTGGACTTGCACCAGAAGAAAGAGACTTATCCTTTGTTAACATGGATGATGATGCCAAGACAGGATCACTAGCAGTGCTGGAATTGCCTTCAACAGAAATGTGTGAATCATATCGAGCAGGCTTCATAGCCTCCTCAAGTTGAGTCTGGGTCAAGGCCATAACCTGCCAGAAATTGAATTCATCATTAGAAGCATTTACACTGCACAGACATAGTCCAATTGGTTTCAAGAATTTTTCTATGGTGACAAGGGGCAAAAAGGAACAAGAGGCAAAAAGGAAATATGGATCTCATTTAATACGGAAGTGGTTGAGGTTCAAAAAAGAAACTGGGATTGTCATGCCAAAAAAGAAGCTCAAGTAGAATAAATAAAATTAAAAAGGATTAGTGTCACAAGACAACAAGACAGAGAACATCTGGGAATTTTTTTTTTTGAGTTCTCTTCGTGTTTCAGTTTTGAATTCATTTTGGGTTTTGTGTTTTGAGTGTCCATTTTGAGATTATTGAAAATGAGTTCTTTTTGCTATTTTTAAAAATTGTTTTGAAAAATAAAAAATCCCAAAATACATTTACTTTCTCCCCTGAATTTTCTCACTCGACTCTCTCTCTCTCTTCTTCTTCTTCTTCTTCCCTCTTTTTGTGGTGGTGGTGTATTGTGTGGTGGCGATTTTTGTGGTGGTGGTTCTGACGACGGTGGTATTGATTGGGGTGATGTTGTGGCTGTGGTGGTAGTTGGGGGTGATTGGTGAAAATTTTCGTCAAATTATAACTGAAAACACCGTTTCGAGTTTTTTTTGTAAATTTTAAACTTGTTTTCAAAAACGCATTTTCACTGTTTTAAAAAATCGAAAACAAAAAACGGTTTGAAAACAGCAAAGAAAACATGCCCTAAGGTATCAGGTTGTAAGTGAGCGAGGATCGACATCCACATATTCAGGAGCTAATCACATGGAACGTCTCGTAGAACAAAACTAATAGAGCATACCTCGTAGCACCGATATTCATTACATAATAAGCTCTAAGAATCACTAAATTTTCCTGGGAACAAACTTTATTCCATGATTGAGAAATTAACAAATATGATATCCAACAACTAATATCAGTTTGTTAAAAATCCTTTTCTGGTGCTAATATACAAAAACTCGTCTTCCAGGGAAAATGGTACTATATAAAATGCTTATGAATGAAGAATTACTTGGGAGTGAGATCGGATTGAAGATGAAAGGATGGAAGTGATGATAATCATCAATAAGACTCCATGCAAAGAACTTGATGGAAATGGCATATGATGATTATGATTTGATAAAATCAAGACATCTGAGAGCAAAGTACTAAAATTCAACATAATTTTAGTTCAAAAAGATATTAAAAACTTTTTAAAGACACGGGTTAGGTTTAGCAAGTATTTTTTTCATTTAAGAGCTAACATATGTTGTAGTAATGATCCCCCTTCTGTTCTTCTATCTATTGAGTCAATGACCAAGATATTGTGAATGAAATAAAGAAGTGCCCT
The DNA here is from genome assembly GCA_903798405.1 of Fraxinus platypoda. Classification (NCBI taxonomy): domain Eukaryota; kingdom Viridiplantae; phylum Streptophyta; class Magnoliopsida; order Lamiales; family Oleaceae; genus Fraxinus; species Fraxinus platypoda. The sequence goes on along the minus strand of CAIGRT010097682.1, from coordinate 8,176 downwards.
CATCTATATCATGAAGATTGTGAACCAAAAAAAAAAAATTTAAAGTGACAGAAAAAATTCCTCTGCTGTAGAAAATATTTATTAATAGCTCTAATGATAGATAATCTTTGCATCTTGTAAGCCCCTGTTTGGTAGGGATTAAAATCTAAGTCAAAGTCACCAATTAATTTTAACCACATATTTCATGGAACCCACAACTTTTCAACCACACATTTCATCAACTTTTATCAAAATCTACTAAAAATTTGATTTTAATCCCCATCAAACAAGGGCTAAGCATCTTTTACTAGAAGTTGACAGTAAATGTGATTGCTTGAAGCATTCTCACGTGTGCTAATGATCACCAGCTACAACTAACCCATATCAAACAGAAAAATAGTTTGAGCATACCTGTTGATTGAGTCCTGCAGTGCCCCAAGTACTCGCAGCTGATTGGAAATTATCCAAAATCTTATTTTTGTTCTCAAACATTTTCACAGTCTCTAGGTCATCTCCACTTTCATTAGAAACAACAGAAACCGGTTCTGTTTGGACGGATCTGCAAAAATATAGAAGCACGTACATAAGAATACTTCTAAATAAGTGTCACAAGCAAACTTTCTATTGAATGATAGGTACATGATAGCATGAGATGGTGTCTCAGCCGAAGTTTCGGTATTCAGAGCAGGAGTGCCAATTGGAGCCAGTGGCTGAGAAACTTCAGTGGTTCCTGCGACTACTTCTTTGTCGCCCAAGCTTTTTTCCTCTGAGGCAACAAAATCCGAGTGAGAGTTGGTTGATGATTGTCTAGCCAGTGGTGCAGAAAGCTTATTTGGACTTGTTGAGACCACAACACTTTGTCTAGGAGCACGAGATTTGGGCAGTAGCTGAGATGAGAGAGAAAATGTAATTGAGAAATTGCAAATCATCAGAAATCTGCCAAATGAGAAAATATATGAAAGAGAACAATAATCTTCTAAAGCATCAATACCTTTGTGACCCTTGACTTTGCTTTGATTTCTTTTTCCCTCTGCTCACGTCGATCGTTCAACATTTGCCTTTTGGATCTCACTTCAATGAAGTCATCTTCATCACTGGGAGCTTCTATGCCAGGTTGTTCATAAACACGAACCACACCACTTTGCAACGGAGTATCAACATCCTCCTCAAAAGCATTTCTCTTGAACTTTGACTCCCCAGGGGGGAAATTATTCTGCTTCTTCATTGACGCATCTTTTACACTTTCCTTTCCTATTCTGTCACTGGAATTCAACTCCTGAGAACTAGTATTTCTAGACACTGAGCACTCTGGTTCAACTCTCTGTTTCAATGGTCTATTAGAGATTGTACCTCTCTTAGAACCACCTCTTGCAATAATTCCCACAGCTCTTCTTTTGTAATTTGACCTATCAACTGAGCCTCTGTTCTTAAAAGTAGTTACAGGTTCCTGATTCATTTCATTCTCCCGTATTTGAAATTCAGAATGCTGAACAGTTCGTCTAGGTTTCCTCTGAAACCCGCTTGAATCTGTGTTAGTATCAGGAGCCAGAAAATAAGATCTCGCATTGGAATTTTTTACTGCATAGGCATACCTTCTCCCTCTGCTACCCCCTATGCCTTGATGTCTTGGTCTACTGAAATTTTTCTCACCAGAAACATACTTCGATGATGGTTGTACACGCTGCAACTGACTTACAGATCCATTCTCCTTTGAAGATGACAAGTAATTGTTCGAAACAGAATCACGTTGTCCTTTCTCTACTGATGGAGAAACAGATTCTAACTTATCACAGGCACCAGAAACCCCAGAACTGATTGAATGTGAAAGAAAGTTGCCTTTTGAACTGTCTTCTGCCAAAACTGAACCTAATTTCCTGGGAAGGTTCCCATGAGATTGCTCTGGTTGTCCTGACACCAAACTAGACTGCTTATTAACCGAGAGAGAAGTCACCTCATCTTTTACTGCATGTCGGGAAACATCTTCAGCAGGTTGGTTAGGCACACAGCCTCCAGCATTTTGATTCAGATTATAATGGGCCTGCATGTTGGGCTGGACAAAGGACATTGATTGGTGGGGCATGGGCAAAATTCCCTGGGAGATAGGAGATGTATAGCGCAGCTGACCGAATTGGAAGAGAGGAGGTTGTGAAGGATGCACATGAGTAAGAGATGGACCAACAGGAGGATGAATATGGAGGGGCATTTGTATTGAACCAATCTGAATAGCAGGAATTGGAGATGGTATCAGAGATGGACCAGAGAACAGCCCAAATTGAAGCTTAACAGGTACGTCAGCCCGAGTCCTAGCAGAAGCCACAGATGACATATTGATCTCACCAGCAGCAGATGTAACATCACCTGAAGCTGATATGGGTCGTTGAGCAGGTAAACCAGAGCTACCTGAGGCATCGACATATAAAAAATCTGATGTAGACAAGGCACAAGGAGCACTGATAGGTTGAACAGTAGCCACTGGCGACACCTCATCAGTTTCCTGGACCTTCCGAGAGGATCTATCTTTGCTTGTCCCAAAGGAATCATCTGCAGTCAGAAAGCTTTGTTCATCATCTCGAACCCTATTGATAGCTCCTTGTTCTTCCACAATACGAACATGAGTGCCAGAAATTCCAAATGTGCTTTCTTTGGTCCCTGAATTTCTCGCAAAATCATCACTTGGTATTACAACTTCAACGCCTTCATCAAAGCCTAAGACCACATTGTCCAAAATATGAGAAGAAACTCTGTCCTCGAGATGCAAATCTTCAATTTTTGGGTCCAGATCAAGATTCCCATCATATCCTCCACGCACTTCATCCTCTTCCTGATAACCATCTTCATCCTCATCATATTCCTCTTGCTGCTGCAACTCATCATCATTTTCAGGAGTCCACTCCTCATCCTCACCAGCAGAAGTAGAACTTGGTGCTATTAGCATGGCTTCATTTCCAGAACGATCATTCAAGATAACAGAATCAATTGCAGATAGCTGACTCTTTTTTCCTTCTGCTACTATGGATATCACAGGAGAATCTCCAGATTCATCCAATTCATCGTTGGAGAGATGTGGCGGAGAGTTGGGGGGACTTGAAACAGATAGTGAAGATTGTGAGTCACATCTTGATGAAATGTCCTTCAATCTCTGGTCTTCATTAGGGGTGTTTTCTTGCGGCAGTTCGACAAGGCTGGATGCTTCAAGGGCTTCCTGGTTCCCCCCATAATAACCCGTCTGCCTAGTGGATTCACTTCCTGCTCTGTAAGGATAATGGATGCCATTATCTAGGACAGCCGATGGACCAGGATGCTCATTCACACCCCTGAAAGAAGTTCTTTGAGAGGAAGCAAGTGGAGGGGGGAGGACGCGAGGCTGCTTCATGGAATGCCGTGACCTTCCATATGGATAGAGCTCATCTGCCTCAGAATTCAGACACAGTCGCTCTGGGTAAGGTGCACAAGTACTACTACGAGAACGGCCCTGTCCCAATCCATTATCACCATATTTATCTGCAAGATTATCATGAAAATCGGAATTGATGTCCCTGTTTTTGCTATACAAGTCAACATCCCCTGGCACGTTCCACCTATGGTCTTTCTGACGTCCAAAGTCATCTAAGAAAGGCTCTTGAATGCCTGCTTTGGAATAAGCCCTAGAATTCATGTATCCAGATCCACCATAGAATTCTTTCCTAGGAACTGTCCTGCCACCACCAAATGCATCTCTTCTTGGACAGTTATGACCAATCTCGTGGTCCTGTGTTGGGAAGGGCAATGTACTCACATTTTCAAACATATCCCTTTTCCATGAATTAACACTTTTTCCTCTGTCAGAAAAGCTTGAAGCAACTTCTTTAGGAGGGTAAGGCCTAGAACTGATATCAGAACGTCCGTTGTAAGCAGATGAATCCAATGGTTCTGTTATCATCAGCTTATCCACTATTCTTTCACTGTCTTCCCAGTTGTCCAAATCAACAGTCCCAGAGCTATCTTTTTCCTTCACCCCAGCATCCACTTTATCATCCACAATCACATTAGACACGGAAGCGTCAATATTAGAAGTTTCACTCTGCCTCTTGGCCATCTTAGCCTCCAATTCCAAAAGCTTTTGTTTGGCAGCTTGCTTCCTCCTCTCTTCCTCCATAAGAGTAGTCTTCTTCTCCTCTTCCCTGGCAATTCTTTGCTCTTCAGCTATTCGTATAGCCTCCAGTCTCTCCTGTTCTTCTCTCCAAGCAGCTTCACGAGCTTCCTCCTCTAAACTTCGCTGCCTTTCTTCCTCTTCCCTGATTCTTCTCAGTCTCTCCTCTTCTTCTCTTCGAGCTTGCTCCAAAGCTCTTTCTTGTTCTTCAATAATCCTCTGCCTCTCAAGTTCTTGCATCTTCTGAACTCTTTCAAGTTCTGCCTCAAAAGATTCCCTAACAGGATCATGAAAATCATTCGGCTTAGCAACATCCTTCTTCCTCTTAATTGCACCAACAAGATCCCTGGAAAAGAGCTCCCCTTCGTCGAAACTTGTAGAACCAAAGTCTTTGGAAAAGGGATCCTCCGTAAACAGTTTATCTCCTTTTGAAAAAGCATGTTTCTCCCTGCTCAAAGTCAGTTTGACATCAGTCATAGGAGGAACTTTCCCACTAGAAGAAAATGGAGATTTAGATAATGCATTATTCTGAAAATTATCACCCCTATACCTGTTAAATTGTTCAGCACCATAACGATCTCGATTATTACGCTCAGCCCCTCGATTATTATGTAATTCCATTGAATTGTTAAATTGCTGCCGCACATCTGGAACATGTACCACATCCTTCCTTCCAAATGAAGAATCCCGATTAACCATCACACTTCCATCTCTACCAGTGTCACCAAAATGTGGTGTAATGTACTTATTGTCCTTCACAGCATTGTTAGGTCCATCAGTCCTCACACCGACACCATATCGGTCATTTCCAACCTCTTGAGAATTTAATCCGTTTTTAGGAAGTGGTGAGGTTCTCCAATTTTTGACTTCCCTGCCTTCCCTACTATTTGTTCTCAAATCTCTGTTATATGGATCCAGTTTAAAGACTTCACTGGAAAATACATTTCTATTTTTATTGTCTCGTTGACTCCAATGATTTTGATTATGAACAGGCTTCTGCATTAAAACATTGGGCCTGGGCAAGTCAAAATCCCTATCCCAATAATTTTCAATTTTTGAACCCACAACTTCTCTTCCCCGTTCTGCAAACGCATGGCCAGTGTCACGCTCATCATCAGCCCAATCAGATCTCGGATTAAACTGAACCAGTGGCAGTGGACCAGGAAAGTAATCTTCCTGCTTCCGAGCGTGATCTACCATTCGCAAACTGCCCATCCTATGAACTTCTCCACCATTCTCCAATGACTCATTTCCAACAGTACTACGTGAAGACTGCCCCTGTTTCCGCATATCAGCTAGCAAACTTGAATTGTAACTGTCCCTCTTGTCCTCCGACGTTTCCTCACTTACTGCCTGCTTCTGTTTTTGGTTCGAAGCATCCTTCTGTTTTTGTGATGTGCCTGATGAAACAGGCCTTGCAGCCTGCAAAGAGGGGAAATCCTCACCTCTCAAAACTGTGATTCTCTCTGCTGATGGTGGAAATGCCCTAGGATAACCAGAACGAGCAACTCCAAGCTCATCAGATTGAGCTGATATTGGCAAATAAGAACTACTGCCACGACTTAATCCATCAGTAGCATTCATTCCATCAGTCACATGAACATCAACACTGCTCTCATTCTTCTCTGATGAAGCAGTAGCTGTCACGGGCTTGGTCCAGCCCAAACCTGATGAAGTGGGCCTGGGCCCATTTCCAGGACCGATGCCACCACCCGAACCTCCGCCTGGCCCTGACAAATCAAATCTTTCATGTTCTTTCCTCAAGGAGGGCAAATTCAAGGGGGGTGGAACAGAGAGTTTTGGACCAGCCTTCTGTGTACCCCTATTCCTTGACAACAACACCATTCCCGTACCCCCACTCCCAGGGCGCCCCCGAGCCCCAGTGCCACCCTGCCCATAAGAACCACTGCTCCCACTAAAAGCTGAATGATGAGCATAATGAGAAGGCTGGTGCTGCTGTCCATAAGACTTGTTCAGATTCGCAGACACAAACTTGGCACCAGAATTGGCCATCCCCAAACCGGACCTGTAACCTGAACTGACCTCACGGATCTCAACCCACACCAGCGCATCAAAACCCTAACCCAAATTTTTTCCCTCTCTCCTCCACAATAATAAATCAATCAGCACTCCGCCCAGGAGATCTCACTGTAAATATATTTTGCAAAAAAAATAATAATAACAATCAAATCCAGGATTCTCACAGTAATAATAATACTACACTTTGAAAAAAATAAATCAATTTAACCAAAAATTATTATTAGAACTAATAATCGAATAATAGGGAGAGAGAAAGAGTGTTATTAGTCTAATTAGGGTTTGTTGTTAGATAAACGGAGAAAATAGGGGATCAAGTAATAAACAAAGATGAGTGGATGAAGAAGAATCCGAAGCGTACCTTTAATGGCGTAGATAGAGGAAGGCGGTGCACTCTTCGGATGCCGCGTAGAGAGAGAAAGTACTTCTGTGTTAGATAGAAAGACGAAGATACGTATAGAGAGAGAGAGAGAGAGAGAGAGTCAGGTTTTCTGTTTTCATATATACAGAGTGAGCGACGGAAATACAAGAGGAAAACTAGGAGTTCATTTCGTTTCATCTTTCAGTTTTATGCCCCTACATTTATGTATATTTTCATATTGCCCCATAAAGTTACGTGGATTTTGCAAATATATTTTAAACTTTTTCCTTTATAATATAATGATTAGACATTAAGCAAAGCAAAAATGCACCAAACCAATGCACTAAAATATAATTGGAATATAGTTAAATTGAATAAGTACTATTTTAAATACACCAAACCAATGCACTAAAATATATAAAACCTAATTATTCAACCGTTAATATTAGAATTAATTTTTTAATAAAATTATTATTAGCACGAAAATTGTCAACTTTTTTATAGGAGACTCGAGTGAGGAGGAGCTTCAATAACTTCATTTAACTTTTTTCTAACTGTAACTTTATCTTACTAATGAACATGATTCTCTATGACGAATTTTGTAATCGAACAACGACTGGTTCTAAATGATTTAATAACGAAATAACATTTTTTCTCAATGATGTACTAAATTAGTACATTATGAAGAAGCAAAATGAGAGCAAAGCCTCTTTAATTTAGAGAGTACATTATGAATAATAATCATTTAATATTGTCAATAGTTTTTGTAGTATTAGTACAAAAGTCCATGTTCAGTATAGATTTTTTTTAAATTATTTTTTATTACATTTTAACCACACATTATTCAAAAATTCATTTTTAACAAAATCTATAATAAAAAGTTCAACGTCAAACATAACGTAACAATACAACTTGAATAGTTACATTTAGCAAACATAAATTCTAAAGTCACAAGAAGTCTTGTCTTGTGAATTTTGACTCACTGACAGTCACGTGATAAGGAGAAATACGTCGGCTGGCAGCTAGATTAGAGCATGGAAAAGCCAGAAATGGGCTTCTCACCATAGACCTCCTTTTCTTAAAAAAAAAAATAATAATATATACCCTACATTTATGCTTGTTGATAATTACACTTTTTAATCAAATCTAAAATTTACGTACGCAATTACACCCCACTTTTAAATTGATTAGCTCTTCCAATATTCCAAACAAACCATCAAACCCTGAAGAACTCTTATTAAAATCAATCCCGCCACCACCCCTCACAGTCAACGTCGTGACCACCTCTCCTCCTCGTCATCACCGTCGCCCCTCCTTGTCTCCTATATCGTGTTGAGTTTATTAATTTGTCATGTGGACTTACATATGTAATTAATTGTGTATAATGCTATCTTAAAGTTGAACACAATTAAAGTGATCTAATAAAGAATTAAATTGTTGGACTTAGGGCATCTAAATAAAGTGTGGGTAGGATTATATGTGTAGAAACTGAATCCATTAGAGTTGTATTCGATGATTGGCCAAATACATATGGAAACTATAAATAGGGTTATGGTCCTTCATTCATATACAACTTCTCATTATTTGTATCATGTCATCTGAAAAATGCAAGATTCGACCCTATTACACCTAGAGAGGGGTGATTAAGGGTGATTAGGTGTAAATGCGGA
>CAIGRT010097677.1:0-10885 GCA_903798405.1 Fraxinus platypoda | reverse complement strand
ACGTTTGTAACTCTTCGTCTTCCGTTCTGCGTCCTTTCTCCTTACCTTCATAGTTCTTCACAATAGTCAAATGTCCTTTGTTAGCTGTCACATGATTACTTGCACCAAAATCTGCAGACCAAGATGGATCTTCAACTGTTCTTTGTGAAGCTACATAGTCAATGGGAGATAAACTATTGTTATGATGATTTTGATTGCTAGGTTTGCTTCCCATTTATCTATCATCAAATCCGTTAAAGCACCAATTGGATTAGTGGTTTCTAAGTCCACAAATTTGACAAGGTCCTTGGTTTTCATTTGTCCTGCCGCTCTACCTCTGCCTCTTGTTTTTCCTCTGAAATTCAATGACCTCCCACTGTTAGCCCCTCTAAAATCTCTATCACCACCTGAACCAGTTCTTTGAGCTAGCTACACGTTTGACTTACCAATATTCACTAATGCTAAGTTATTCTTAATTTGATTCAAATATTCGAGTCTGCTCTCAAATTTCATAAGAACGGAAGATAGCTCGTACCAAGATATGTTATCCGTGCTATTGATTTGCACCATAATGGGTGTATATTCTTCATCAAGTTACAAAATCACTGTGATCAATAGTTTTTTCAGCTATTTACAGGTTATAAGCTAGTTGTTTGATGGTAGTAAGATATTGGTCCGTGGTCATGGAGCCTTTCCTAGTCCTCTGCAACTCTCCAGTCCCTTGATTTGTTCAATATACCATAGTTTTTTTTCCACTGCATTCCATAACTTGCTTGAACTCATTGTTATTTCAAGAGTCATGGATGAATACAACCTTCCCATTAACAACTGGTTGGTTGACGTCCATCTATTATACTCAGGATTTCGAGTCATCTCTATGGCTTCTCCTCCACCAGTGGTGGTTTGCATGCCTAGGAACCCAGGTGGACACTTCTCCTGAGCAAAAAAAAAATTGAAACAAAATCAAACCAAATCGGCTCGACTTGGGTCGGCTCGGGTTGGTTTGATACATGTAATTGGTTTGGTTTAGTTTTTTTTAAACAAAATCTGGTGGGTCAGTTCAGTCATGATTTGAAACGTCAAACGTTAGTTAATCGAACTGACCTAACCCACTTAAATGTTTGCCTTTTTTATTCAGAAAAATAAAAATCAAAAGGTAAGCCATAATCTCATAACTATATCTCGATTCCTTCCAATCTATGATATTGACAATAAGTAATAACATTAGAAATTTTCTTTCACAAGCTCGTTATGTTATAATTAGCATTTTTCATACTCAAGCAATCAGGCTACATAATACATAAAAAAGTAACAAAGTTATTAAGTTTTTCTCTATTAACCTGATTAATTCGTTATCCAATAGTTCTTGTAATATAAATTTATTTAGATATTTTAGTTCCTATCATCTAAGTGGGCCCAAAAATCAAACAATTTTTTTTTAAAAATTCAATTTGGACTAAAAGTCCAAACCAATTTGGTTTGGGTTGGTTTGATTTAAGAGCTAGAGTGAATTGGTTTGGATTGAAATTCACCCAAACCAACTAATTTGGTTTTAACTTCGGGTTGGAGCAGAAATCGACCCAAACCAAACCGCGCACAGGCCTAGTGGACATTGCTTTGTCCCTAGCAGATAGCCTTCTAGTTTATGAACTTTGATTATGGGCATAATCATGTTTTTCCATAGTGGAAAGTTATCTTTGTCCAGTTTTACCGATGGAGTTTGGGTAAGATTCATCCCAAATGGTGAAATCCGGTTTACAGCAGTTTAAGTGGATGGTGTAGTGCTCGACTCAGTTGGAGGAGATCGGTTTCATGTACTGGTGTTAGCCATATGGCTCTGATACCAAGTGAAAGATTGGAATTATTTTGTGAGAGCTTTCAGCTCAATGAGCATTTCCTTTCATTCACATTATATACACAACAATATATTACAAGCAATTCCATGGATTCTGAATGCTGTTAAGTTGGTTGATTGATTCTAACATCCTCAATATTGTCACAAAAGATTTCTTGAGTATAGGAAAGTATCATGAGAAGAGACGGGATATGAGATGCAGTGGGTGGGGTAGGGGTTGTGATTGTGATTGTGGAGTAGTTGTTGGACTCGGTGGACATTGTGAAAGTGCCGAATCAAAGGAGAAAGTAGGAAGGAAAGACTGGAAATCAAATTACTCGATAGAGTTTTTTTTTCCTCTAATACATGTTAGAGAATTAAACGATGCATATGAAATAAAGAATAATTTTTTCTTGTATTTCACTTTATTGTGTACTTATAATTGATTAATGATCTTGATATATGTACATAAAAATTTACATAATGAATTACATATTGTAATTCGTAAGTGTTAGAAAAATCGAGTTGTGTATCGTCCATGTGGGGTGATCTGGCCTGCATGACTTTAAACTGAGTTGGAAGGAATGATTTGAACAGACTTCAAACTCACAACTTCCATTAACCTCTATTCAACTTCCCTCAACTTTCTACACTTATCTTGGATAAGAAGAGAAAAAAGATGAAAGCAATAGTGTGAAAAATTGTATGAAAAATTACACCAAAATAAAAAAGGTGCCTAGAACCACATTTTTAGCAGGAACTCTCATAAAATTTGGCATTTAGATTGCTGATAATAATCTCATTCTATTGTGATTGAGATTGATATCATAAGAGTACTAAAAATGCAAAATTGAGGACATGAAATAGAAAGGTAAAAAAAAAAAAACCTTTGAATTCTTCTTTTCAAGTAAGAACGATGAACCGAAATTTATGTTAAAGAGTGTTGCAAATTCTTTAATGGATATCAGAGCCTTAAGGTTGAATTATTTACAGTATTTCATTTTTAAATATGACATTACATAATTCAAATGGGTTATGAATCTTGTATGCTAAATTTTGAAACCTTATGTGGTTTTTAATGGCATTTTTTTAAATACATACCTAAAATTAATGAAAATTTGGAATTTTGCATCTGATGTGCTGTAGATTTCACCTGCAAAATTTCATCAATTTTATTATTGCATTTGGGGGAAAATTGAAACACTAATCAATTATGCAGAAACATTAAAATTTACTGCTTTCTGTTTGTTGATTATCATGCAGTCATATTGGTATGTTTAGAAAGTTATTTCAATGATCTTTTCAGCTTGGACCTAAAACAAACAAGTTATGAGGTTTTAAAGTTAAGGTCGGATTTTGAAAAATCTGAAGAATAAAAAGTAAAAAAAAAAAAAATTCACCCTCACTCTCCATGTGTTGTGTTGTTGTTCCAAACACAATGTTAAGTATGAAATTTTTAAATTTTGATCACATAGATGAACTTAGAACGTTGAAATTAGGGGTGCAGATGAAAAAAGTTGACGGAAAACTTCGAGATGGATGGCGCATGTCACGCATCCCAACCAAAATATATATTTAAAAAAAAAAACAGAACCCGTCATGGGTGCATGAGAGCGCATGGGGTCCTATTGTAATTTTGAATATTACATTTTGGTCCTTGTGTTATTTTGAATTTTTTAGTATATAAATATTATATTTTCATACGGTTAATGTACCTTTTAATGTAATTAAAGTTTAAAATATGTATTATAAATACATGAAAATAGTTAATTTGCAATATCGTGATACATGATATAATTGGATAAATGTAATTATTTATGCTCATATTGCATATTATGATATTGTCTTATTGAATAAAATTATATCTAATAATTCATGGATTATTATAAATGTTAAGGTCAGTAAAATGAGTGAGATTCTTAATTAGGTCTATTGGTTATTGATTGAGTGATAATTTGATAATTGCAAGATTTAGAGAAAATCTCACATATAAATTTTAATCCGATGACTGGGTGGGAGTTCTAAGATTGGAATAATTAATTTAATCTCGCCTAGAACTTATGAAATTAATTTTGTAATAGTTAAACATTAGGATTGTGGAAATTGATTGGAAACAAAGTGAACTTTCGACTCTATACATAATATTGAACTACCGTATACGTAAATTTCCTTAAATGCAAAATGGTATATGTGAATAAATGGGCATTGATAAACAATATTATTGTCTCTCAAATCTGATAGTTTGAAGCATCAAAATCTATAGTTGTTGACCTTTATAAAATTGATAAGCTAAATGGGACATTTGGCACGATAAGATTTTGGGTGTACTAAAGAACATGATGCTTTGGAGAGCATCAATCACATAATGTTAGAATTGATGTGGGTCATACTACTCTAAAGAATAGAGATCAAAAACTTTTTCAAATACAAGAAAAGTGTAGATGATCTTATTTTCAAATGTGATTGAGTTGATGTTGTTAACTTACCCTTGTTTGAGCCCTCATTTTCCCAAAATTCACTTTTTTCAAAATTCATTTTCAACTATACATTCTACCAATAAAATAATTTTACACATTAACTTAAAAATTTCTTTACTTTTTAACCACACATTTTCAAAAAAATCACTATTCCAAAATCTCTTACCTTAAAAAATGGGGCTCAAACAAGGGCTTAATGTTTAACATTTTTAGTTGATCATATTTTTTTTTCCCAGATGAGTAGTAAGTTCAAACAGTCTCTTCCTAATAGTTGGAAGCTATGAAATTAATGTGACTTATAAATTAAAGCGTCTATTTTCTTTATTGACACTTCGTCAATTTTCTCAAGAACTTGCTTATATAACAATACTTTAGTTCGTATAAGAATTCCGGTTTATATTCCTCTTAGTGTTATCTACGTGCTAAACACTACTTATTAGATCTTATCTTGTGTGAATATCGGATTTAAGAGTTAAAAAACCAACTTACATGAGATCAAGATGTTGTTAGTCTATCGTCGAGTTTTTGACTTGGTGTAGATATATGACGTAATAAAGATAAAGTGGTCGTTCATAGACTGGTACATGCAACTTAATGTTGCAACTTGCAAGGCAGACAAACTAACATCCAATTTGATATCATGATGGCATCAAAGACTCTAGTGAACTTAATCTCGAATGTAGTTCTTCTAATAGTGGTCTTTTAACTTAAACTTTTCCTTCGTAGTTCTATTCGTACTCATAGTGAGGATGTTTATTATAGTTATTAATATTTGTGCAATGGTTCGAAGTTTTAAGTTGTGAAAATCACTCAAAGATTATAAGAGCTAAACTTCCATATAGTTAGTCCGTCCGATTTTTTATTTTTTGAGCTATGATTGTGAGAGATAGAAATAGAACCTCATATTTTCATTTTATTTATATATGGATTAACGCAATTCAGTTGCATTTTTTATTTTCATAAGTTAAAGGCATTGAATTGATTTAGACATTACTTGAATGGAGTAAAAATCATATTATGAGAGTAAAGATTTTGAGAACTACTTAAGCGTGTGAATTTGTATCATGAGAGTTCAATGATCTAAGTAAAGAAAGAGAAATTCTTACTGAATTGATTGTTTCTTGTTTACCGAAACTATATGGTGTATTGATAGTAAAAATGAAATATTACTGAATGTGGTAAGGTTTGAGATAATACAGTATAGTACAACCTACTTATTTCCTTTGGGAAAGTGTATTAATTAATTGAAATCTGTCACACAATGGAGTTCTCTCAATATTAGTACATTTAGTATTATGTAAACTTTTAACATATTGAAAACCAAATATGGGTTATTTTAGACTCGTAATAAACTATTTAAGTTTTTATTTTTCAAAATGAGATTGTAAAGAACAATATGTATTTCTATGAGATACACATGACACTTCAAAGGGTACTTGATCATAAGTGAAATTTTGGGACATTTGACATTTTCTCTAGGGGAGAGAGGTTTGGAGAATATTGGTGAAATTAATATAAAGAATGATGCTAATCAGTTAAATTACATAGGAGTTGTTTTAAGTTTTTGATACGAGCGGGAGTAATCATTTTTTTAGTGTGAACAATCTATTTTCAAATTTTCGTAGATCACTAAAACCCCTTATTTATAGGAATACAAAGAAAAAATTGATGAAAGTGATGGAGTATAGAATTCTAACCAAATTTGAGATGTAGTGGAAGTTGTAACTGGACATATAATTTTTTTGAGAACATTCGGGTTCTTGAAATTCAAACGAAAGGCTAAAGAGTTTAAGATAGACAAAATTTATTTTTATTTTTGGGGAAAAAAAGGTTAAACCTAATATGAGTGTATTGAGTGAGATAAACATTTTTTCATTACAATGAGATTCACTTCTGTACACATATAATAGCCATGATAGTGCGTTTAAATTTAGAGTTACACCAATTGACGTAGAGAATATATTTTTTGTTCTCAACTGAAAATTGATTGAAGAAATCTACATGAATCAACTTGTAGATTTCATTGTTAAAGGCATTTTAATATTGTAGTAATTTTTTAATTACAGTTGTGGCCTAATATAGTCATCTTGACACTGATACTTAAATTTTGACAAGGTTTAAATTTAGACAAATTTCATCATATAGATGAAGATCTCTATATTTATATAAAAGTCTGATGGTAGATAGTAATTCTATTTTTTTATGTTGACAACATCATATTGGCTAAGCATGAAAAGTACTGTATTTAGACCATTTAGAAATTGTTGTCCTCAATCTTTGAGATGAAGAACATAAGTTTAGAAACTTATATACTTTGTGTTGAAAGATTATTCTAGTCTTCTTGCTATGTCACAAGGCCTCCATAAATGCACAAAGTTATATCCAAAGAACTATATCTAGTACGATTAGGGGATTGAAAGTAAGCTATGATATATACTTGTCCTAACATTTGGCATGCCATGGATCTAGTCCATACGTATTAATGTTATTTTTAAAAAGGATACTATGATACCTAAAGAGTGTTATTAGTTATTCTATTTGTTGTCGAGGGAATAACTTGAAATTGAAAAAGTATGCTGAAGTATACTAAAGAAGAGACCTAGTCGAGCACATATATTTATTAAACTTGTGCACACTTGCTATATAGAGTTGCAAGAGACGGATATTCTAGTGTATCTTGGCAGCACGTGAAATTTTTTGGGTAGATGTATTAAGCATATAATGATACTATTTGAGGATATGAAATCTATGATAGTTAAGCAACTATCACAAGTGTTGCGGATCCTAAATATCATGATGGAATCAAACACTTCATAGTATTTCTGTAAGAGATATTAGCTAAGAAAGTGCATTTACAAAATATCTACTAAAATGATGTTACGTAATCATCATGCTCTAAAGATATATGGACACACACTTGTTAGTGATGTAGAATCTCTAGAACTGTGTAAAATACAATGTTATGTATATGAGAACTCTTGATAGATTTTGATATGCCCATAGATGAACAGATTTGAATTCATGTGTAATATATTATTGTGATTACTAGATAATGATTTATTTACACATATAAAATATGTCGAATAAGTTAAGATTGACTCACTTACACGAGCAATCAAGTTAGACAATTTCGAAATGTATTGGATGAGACAAAGTAATCATATTGTGCACATTATCTATTTATCTTGATGAAATATCAAGATGAGAATTACTACAAGCAATCAAAATGGAATATGCTATCCATTAAACATGTTTAGTAGTGAGATCAGATTCTCATTTTTAGATTGCCAAGAGGAATGAGAACTTAAGTTAGGTATCGGGAATGCCTGAACAATGATATGTACAATGTTATTTACTTTTAAAAGATATGATATACGCCCTAAGAGAGAAAGAAAACAATGTAACATGTATTTCATACCTCGTGTTCTTTTACTATCGATATTGGATAAATAAGTAAATGAATCGATGCTTCCTCATTGTATGAGACTTTGAGGTTTATATAACCTCATATATACCTTTATTAATTTTACTATTTCTCAAGATTTTATTTCAATATTACTATTTTGGCATGTTACCAATAATTAAGATTGATTCGATTTGATAGAAAATGTCTAGAAAAGCAATTGATTTAAAGTTAAGGATCCAAGTAGGAAATGAAAAATATTTTGACCAACTTTTCTGTCTGTATTATCCTACAGAACAATTATATTAACCGTTTAGGATATAGAACATAATTGTGAATACAAAAATACAATATGGAGTTCAAATATGTTCCATATTCGAGGGATCGAAAATGCTTGTCTTGATGTTGGAAAATGAGTTTGGGGTATAGCGAGATGTGATACACCTCTAGTAGAGCTACATATATATCCCTAAGAGGTTTATAATATCGTGAGTTCTAATACGTACTCGTTAGTCACGATGTATTTGGGATTTGAATCTTTGTGAAATAGATCTTCAGAATGATCTAAAGTGTGGTATCCATTGTCTGTATGGTTCGGGTCAAGCTTATCATGTGTAAGTCGAAGATGTCGTAAAAATCCGATCGTGGGTCACACATGTAGGATGACCTAAACTGCAAGACCTTAAAGTTGGCTATTGGGAATAGTTTAAATGGAATTCAAATTCACTTCCCTCAACCTCTATTCAACTTTCCTCAATTTCCAATACTTGTTTAGGACAAGAAGAGAAAAAAGGTGACAGCAATAGTGTGAAAATTTGTATGAAAAATTGCACCAAAATAGACTAGTGCCTAGAACACATTTTTGGCATGAAATCTCACAACATTTGAGTCTTTGACAATTAGATTGTTGATAAAAATCACCTTCCATTGTTTTTGAAATTGAGACCATATGTTCGGTTCAGTTGGGTCGATTTTTTATCCAACACAAAACCTAAACCGACCAAGATTGGGTCGATTTGGACTTGAGCCCAATTCAAGTTGGATCTAGTTATTTTTTCTTGAATTTGAAAATTTTTTTAAAGTTTGAAACCATTTGAAAATCTTTGTTGTTTCTAATCAATTCTTTCTGAAAAATAATGTATAAATAAGTTTGAAACTGTAGAGCATTTACTTTTTGCAATTTTGTTGGAATTTATTCATTTCATTATCATGTCCTTAATTTTTATTTTATCGTCATTATTTTGCATTTGTACATAGTATTCATGTCCCTTAGTCTATCTAAAAAAAGGGACGTTTGTACATTTTAAGTCCTCTTGTCTCAACTATTGTGTTTGTTTAGGTTTTTCCATTTTAATTGTTAAATTTCTTTAATTCATTGGGTAACTAAAATTTTTTAATTCATTGGGTTAGGTTTTAATTCATAACCCATGATCCAACCCAACCTTAATTTTGATTTTCCAACCCAAACAACCTGATTGAATTTGCTCAGCCCTAAACATATGAATGGTGAAAAATGCAAAATTGTGGACATGAAATAGTAAGGATGTTCAACCACAAAAAGATTTTGGAATTCTTCTTTTCAAGTAAAAATCTTAAATCAAAATTTATATTAAAGAATGCTGCAAATTCGTTCAATAAAAGATGCTTACAGGTCAACGATTATGTAGCATTAAATAATATGTTATCTTAAATCTCATATTTAAGATGAGGGTAATTAGCACATAATATCCCTACCTTTCATTATTATTGTGAAAAATATCCTTACCTTCCATTTTTTTTTTTACATTTCGTTCTTAATTACATATTTGATTGTGCAAAATATTTCATCCATTTGAACCCATTTTCTCATCTATTTCTTTCTCTGAAAACTAACATTTAGTTTCTTGGGATATGAACACCAAGAAAAGATTGAGATTGTCGGTAAGAAAAAGGGACAAGGCAACATGCTGTTCAAAGTCGGGAAAGAGATATGAAAAAGTAACAATTCCCAAGGGATTCCGACTTCATCTGATTTGATAGCAAAGTAATATTTGTTGTGTATCTTTAAGTCATGTGATTCACACGAGGGATTTTGAACTTAGGCAACCAAGTACATTGAGTATGAAACCTCTTTCAGTGAAAAGAAAGAAACAGTTCAAAGCATTAAAAATCACTTGCAATCTGAACAATGCAACTTGCAAATTAAAACTGAAAGAATATAAGTAGGCAGAGAAGCTGCGTACAAAGATTAGCTCAATTGGATAATCGTTTTCTTTTAATTGCCTTTTCAAATCAAGGATTTCATTTGTTTAATGAGAAAACTATGTGAAGGTATAAGAACTCAAGAGTACAAACGTGAAGGAACTTTATAGAAGGGCTCAAGCATACATGAACATGGCTGATCTGGATTTGGCCAAATTTGATATTTCAGAGGAGAAAATGTGTTCAAATGGGGAAAAAGATAAAATGACAAGAATATCCTTCATTTAACAGAGAAATTGGATGAAAATTGATAAAAATGACATTTTGCGGAATCAAATGTAGAATTAAAAATAAAAATGCCAAAAAATAAAAGATATGAACATTTTCTACAATAACAATAAAAAGTAAAAACGTTATGTACTAATTACCCTTAAGATGACATCTAAATGCCAAGTCATCTAAATACTTATAGGTATGGACGATAATGAATACCATTATTCTATATAATTACAAATAGATGAAAATAAAGTTACAAATAATTGAAGATGGAGTTTTTAAAGCCCTTGTTTGGTACACATTCTTTCAAAATTCATTTTCAATCACACATTCTTCTATAAAATAATATTTTACATCACATCAATAACTTTTCCTTACTTTTAACCACATATTTATCATCATATCATTATTTAAAATACATTCATTCATTAATAATACCTGATGCTACCAAAAATCGTACCTGTCGACTTTCGAGCTGACGACTGAGAATGAGCACGAACGAGGTCTATGATGCTACCAAAAATCGTACATGTTGACTTCCGAGTTTGACGACTGAGAATGAGCACGAACGAGGTCTTCCGGTACTTAAAAACAAAGGCGTCGAGGTGTGTCCTCGTCGCCCCTCCGATGCTTAAGTCAGAGAGAGAATATGGAAAATATTGGATGCTCAAATTGTATGTAAAAACGTACCTAAATAATGACTTAGGATACTATATTTATAGAGATAGGTAGTGC
>CAIGRT010097670.1:0-11048 GCA_903798405.1 Fraxinus platypoda | reverse complement strand
AATCTAATTATTAGTTTTTTTTTCACTAAAGGCAAAAGACTGAATTCTCGGAATACATAAGATCACAGAAGCCAATAAATCTATAATACTTTCCTCTGACATGCCGTATATGTATTTTATCCCCATCCGAGATTTAATAATTAGGTACGAGCATAAATGACCATTTTACCCCTCTAATTATTCTCACCAACTTAAGTACCATTTCTTCAACGGTCCTGTGAATAAATCACAGACGTCAAAATTTAGCCGTCGCTAAATACTGAGCTCAAGTTTTAACCGTTCAACAGAAAATACTTAAGTAGTCTATTTTTTAGGATGACGGTTCACGACACGAATTCATGTTCTCTAGTTCGCTCATTCTCAAATTCCTTACTCATCGAGATATTTGACCGATCAAATTGATCTCACTCATTGATAAATAAAATAACCATTAAAATCACGAAAATATATACATAACTCTGTCAAGAGATTTAGATGAAATACACAATGGTCATGTGTAATTTAATTCTTCGCACGATCATGCTAATTAAATTCGACACGTGGTCCGTTCAATACAATTCAAGTGTATTAATGTCACCTTTAACTATTTCTGTGATAAAGACAAATCACAAACTCGAATAGTGAATTAGACAAAACTACTACCTTCCGATATAAAGTGCCAACCCTTATACATAGGTAGTGAACAAATTATTTATAATCAAAATATAAGCTGTGTCACACTGTACTTTTCAACGCAAGTACCCAACTTAAATTCGCACACTCAATAATTAAATAAATACAATAAATGAAATAAAAAATAATTTTATTTAATATAAGAATATTGTTATTTTTACATCAGCAAAATTATACTATATGGACACACAATCCAACATATATATAGTGCATGAAATGAAAAGAGAGAACCGTGAAAGTTTATGACTTGAATATTTCATGTTTTAATTTTATGGCAAAAACTTTGACTATTGACTCGAAGGAATTGCAAAATTAGAATTTGAATGGTGATGTGACGATGAAATATCGGTGATGTGACGTTTACGTGGAATAATGAGATATGACAGTTCAATCTCTCATCTCTCATGAAAATTGAATTGTCCCATTTCATTATTCCACCTAAGTGCAACATCGTCGATATCACATATTATAATGATAAATAATATTACTCTTTGGAAAAATATAGCTTATTCAATGGAAGTCATTTCACTACTTTAAGGTGTAATGAAAAGGTCTCCTAAAGCCATTCAAGGAAGACCAACAATGGAAGTCATTTTCACTACTATGATGTCTCGTAAAAAAATTAAAATGAAACAAACTTTACATGTTGTCGATGTCAAGGGTTGTAACTTCACATGTCAAGTCCGGATTGAGACAAGTTTGATGATGATTACAAGAGAAAAAACGCACACCATATCTTCTTTAACCTCCATATTTTTTAGATGATAATTACAAAATCCCAACGACGACTCCCAAAGTTAAGAAAAAAATAGGCAAAATTTTGAGCCTCCCCACCATTTTTTTTAAAACCAAAAGTGCATTTTGGAAAAGTAATTTGATGTAGAATATGTGATTAAAAAATAAGGAAAAATTTTAGATTTACGTGTAATATTATTTTATTAAAAAATATGTTGTTGAAAATAAGAGAGAAAATTGTATTTTGAAAATAATGATGACCAAACAAGGATTTTATGAAATTTTGGTCTGGAGAGTGGAGCTACCTGCTCCTCTCTAACCCCATGACAATCTAACTGCGGAGGTCGATCCCTGGCAGTCATGACAAACTGGAAAAATCTTACCTTTTAAGGGAGGGGTGAGGCTCATATTTACAAGGAGGATCCCCAATTTGAATATGCTATTTCATTTGGAGTACGGAATTGATGGTCACGATGTGTCATTAATTTATAGAAAGTAGTCGACATGTCTTTAGTTTATATATCTACAAAAACTATATATCTCAACAACTTGACAACAACCATGCGAAAGGTTTAATATCAATTAGCATAATGTTATGCTCAGACTATTTGTTTGTCATTTGTCAAAATAAATACATGAAAATACATCAAATTAAAATTACTTACAAAAGTAGAATGTAAAAAGAGATTGTTCGGTTCCTTTAAAAAAAAAAAAAAGAATGAAAAAAATGTATGAGTAATTGCTTCTATGTTACGACACAGTTCAAAGTTAGAGTTGTTGGCATTTATATACGATCAGTGGCCATTCCAAACTGAACCATTTGCTCTGGATGGGCATTATGATCAGCTGCAAGTGGTGGTGGTGGAGGAGGCGCCGCCACAATATGCCCTGCGAAATTCTTCTCGCCGACAGAGCTCCGGCATGGCCTGCCATCGCTGCCACCCACCCATGTGCAGCCATTCGGCGAAGGCGGGCCAACGGGGCGCGTCTGCAAGGATGGTAAAACTAGATGTCCCATACGCCATCACGCGTGAATTCAATATCGAAAAAATAAAACCAAAACAAAACAAAAGACGGCAACAAAAATGGTGTGTTTCAGATCCAAAGTGGTTGAATTCAGGTGAGCCACGAGCGACTTCACACATAACATGCAAATCCATGAATCTATCTTTTATTTCAGGTAATTTGCACCACAAATCTTGAATCTTTAATCCAGTGTATTCCTCATATTCTTGAATTCTCCCTGAGAAATCAAACTTGAAGCTGTTCTTTTTTTGGTGAAATACAGCGGAAGAACTTGGGGTTTTTTTTTTCTGAAGGGGTGTAAACTTGAGAAATTGTGTTTAGCTCAAGACTCGACAATTTTAAGGTTTTAATCTTATTGCGAGTTTCCTCAAATGTTTGATTTAAAGTGAACTTGTGTTTTTGAAGTTTAAGATTTTGAATAATGCTAAATGACCCGCATGTATGACTGCGGGGATGACCGCACCCTCACAACCGAGGTGAGGATCCCACGTGAATAAAATAATCCCAACCCCCCATGTGTGTGCGCGCGGTCAACCCCGAGGTCATCCACGCGGTTCGTCTAACATGGTTCTTTTCCCATTCACCCTTTGACACCTTATGACTGCGGGGATGACCGCACCCTCACAACCGAGGTGAGGGTCCCACGTGAATAAAATAATCCCGTCCCCCCACGTGTGTGTGTGCGGTCAACCCCGAGGTCATCCACGCTGTTCGTCTAGCATGATTCTAAGATTTTATTGGGTTTCTTCTTTAAGCTGTGTTAGTTTTGAGGTTTTCAAAAAGTTCTTTTTGTAGGTAACTTGAGGTTCACAGATTCTAAGATTTAGGAATTGTATTGATACAATTCTTGCGAAAATTACGCTATAGGGTGAGGGACGGGGGAGGTTGTCGTGACCCCGATCCGTCCTATTGCCATCCCTAAATTAGTTTGACTTCAAGAACTTCTTAAATTGTTTGGACGTAGTTCATCCAAAAAGATCAATTGTGCCAAGATGCAAAGGTTATTTAAAGATTTGGACAAAAACGCAAGGTGGGAATATGTTTTGGATTATTTGCGCCAATTTCCCGATTTTACATATTACCTATTATATTGAAAAAAGGCGACTCTAAAATATAAATTTTTTTTTTCTTACTCAAGGCAATTCAATGTGTAGATTATAATAATAAATAAGGATTCTAAGTTCATTCTAAGTTCAAATAAATAATTTATTTGAAAATTGTCCGCGAGTACGTGAACAAATTCTGCTTTTAAACTAAAACATTACAGAATGTTCAAAGCTTAGAAAAATATATTTTAAATTTCTTTAAATTTATTGTTTTGTTTGTAAAAATGAATACATGAAAAGACACAAAACATAAAGAAGAATGGAACAAGAAAAAGTTTGGTTTTTTAACCAAACAAAAATGAAAAAATTTCGTCAGCAATTGCTCATGTATTATGGCACAGTCCAAAGTTAATAAATAATTGATGTTAAGCCTTCAAAGAATTGGTAGTTGGCATTTCTGTAATGGCACCAAAGTGTCTTCATCTGGAATCAGTTGCCATTCCAAACTTTTGGCTGAGGAAATACGCATTATCAGCTGCAAGTGGTGGTGGTGGTGGAGGAGGAGGCGCAACCACGCTACGCCCTGCAAAATTCTTCTCGTTTATAGAGCTCCGGCATGGCCTGCCACCGCTGCCGCCCACCCATGAGCAGCTATTGGGCGAAGGCGGGTTAACGGGGCGCCTCTGCAAGGATGG
The DNA here is from genome assembly GCA_903798405.1 of Fraxinus platypoda. Lineage (NCBI taxonomy): Eukaryota > Viridiplantae > Streptophyta > Magnoliopsida > Lamiales > Oleaceae > Fraxinus > Fraxinus platypoda. Next base: position 6,874 of record CAIGRT010097670.1, on the reverse strand, counting down.
TAACACTAAATGTCCCATTTTCATCCATTGTTGTTCTTCCTTATCAAGAATTCTTGCAGCTTCGTAGGGTTTAATGTCTAAAAGAAAAAATATTGCCATGGTANGGGCGAAGGCGGGTTAACGGGGCGCCTCTGCAAGGATGGTAACACTAAATGTCCCATTTTCATCCATTGTTGTTCTTCCTTATCAAGAATTCTTGCAGCTTCGTAGGGTTTAATGTCTAAAAGAAAAAATATTGCCATGGTAGTTAAGAAAACAGTTGCAGCCCTCATCTTGTTCAGCAGTAAAGAGGAATTAATTCTGGTAGAGAAATGCAAATTGGAGATGTGTTTGTTTGTAATATGTGTGTGTATATATATAGTGCATGAAAAGAGAAATTAAGAATGGATATTTATGACTTGACTATTTCATGTACAATTTTATGGCCCAAGCTTTGACTTTGACCTTAAAGAATTGCATAAAATTATAATTTGAATGGGTCATGACGATGGAAATAAACGATTAAAATCAATTTAATAATAATATGAATGATCAACACTAATGTATTAAAATGGGTATTCATTAATAAAATATTTTTTCCTTGAAAAAATGTCTTTAAAAATAAAAACCAATTTACCAATATGTTTTCTCTAGTTAAAAATATTTTATGATATCATATGGAAAAAAGAAAGACAAATCCCAAATCGACAAAAAAAAATAAAAAATCCTCAAATAAAAATTGTATGTAAAAGGAAATTTTTTATGTTGAATTGACCGGGGATTTTGTTCTACGCGTTTGAATGTTTGAAGTTTTAGTTTCAAATATTGTGCTTGATAAGGTTTTATAGGACAAATCTAATGACAGAAGTCAATAAATTTGTAATACTTTCCTCTGACCAGCTGTATATGTATGTTACCCCAATCCGAGATTCGATAATTAGATACGAGCATAAATGATCGTTTTGCCCCTCTAATTATTCTCACTAATTTAAGTATCATTTTCTTCAACGGTCATGTGATCAAATAACAGATGTCGAAATTTAGCCGTCGCTAAATACTGAGCTCAAGTTTTAACCGTTCAACAGAAAATACTTACTCTACCCATTTTTTAGGGCGACGGTTCCCGACACGAATTCATGTTCTCTACTTCGCTCATTCTCAACTCTCAAGTTCCCAACTCATCAGGATATTTGACCAATCAAATTGATCTCACTCATTGATAAATCAAACAACCATTAAAATTACGAAAATATATACATAACTCTATCAAGGGGTTTATGAAATACACAGCGGTCAAGTGGAATTTAATTCTTCGCACGATCATGTTAATTAAATTCAACACGTGGTCAGTTCAATACACTTCAAGTGTATTAGTGTCACATTTAACTATTTCTGTGATAAGGACAAATCACAAACCCGAATAGTGAATCGAACCTTCCGATACAAGGTGCCAACCCTTATACATAGGTAGTGAACAAATTATTTATGATTAAAATATAAGCTATGTTACACTGTACTTCTCAACGCATGTACCCAACTTATATTAGCATTAGTGATCATATGCACTTTAATTCACATGCTCAATAATTAAATAAATACAATAAATGAAATAAAAATAATTTTATTTAATATAAGAATATTGTTATTTTTACATCAGCAAAACTATACTATATGGGCACACAATCCAACACAACAAGCAAAGAGGAATTGAATCTGGCAAAAATACATGCAAATTGGAGATGTATTTGTATATATGTGAGTATATATGTAATTTATGTGTGTATATATATAGTGCATGAAATGAAAAGAGAAAACCGCGAAAATTTATGACTTGAATATTTCATGTTTTAATTTTATGGCAAAATTTTTGACTATTGACTCGAAGGATTTGCAAAATTAGAAATTGAATGGGTCGTGACGAGTGGAAAAAAAACAAGGTTTGGTTAAAATTATAGAGTTTCCATCTTTTTGAAATGAATATCTTTGTCTTTTGCTATTTGTTTTAGTTTCTCTACTCAACTTTTAATTGTTTCATCGTGGATACAGATGTATTTTAAACCTAAAAAAACGACTATTTTCTAAAGGTCTTCCGTGTTTTGATAGCTAATCCAATTTTCTTATGATGCATTTGTTGTTGACGAATTTTGATTTGAGAATTTTGTTAATAATTTTCGGGGTAAGAAAGCAAAAAGAATAAATAGATAAACGAGTAGTAGAATTTGGATTGACTAATAAAAAAGTGGGGTTCGAAAACGAATTAAAATCAAAATTAAAAAAAGGCAAGAAAATTTTCAAATGATCAACATTAATGTATTAAGATGATTATTCAACAATAAAACATTGTTTCCAGGAAAAAATATATCTAAATAGAGAAAAAAAAATTCATGTTCTATACTTGATAAAAATAAAATAAAATCTTGAATTACTTCTAATTTTTTTCAATGTAAAAAATATTTTAAATCGAAATGTAGCCAATTTTTCATTTTCTTCATCCACACGCCTCCTTGTTAAGAAATTTCTTCCACATAGTATTCACTTCCTTAAACCCGTCCTAGGTTAATTAACATTAAGGTCAACCGTGCTTGACAAGAAAAAGGTAGAATTCGTCAGCACCATTTTTAATTTGCTATTGTTCATATGTTTTTGGAAAGAATAATGCTATTTATAAATATAATGATGGAGTATCGATTATGTGACAATTTAGGTGTAATAATGGGATATGGCAGTGCAATCTCCTCTCTCTGATAAAAATTGAATTGTTCTATCTCATTATTCCACCTAAGTGCAACATCACCGATATCACGTCATTATAATGATAAATACTATTACTCTTTAAAATATAGCTTATTCAATGGAAGTCATTTCACTACTTTAAGGTGTAATGAAAAGGTCTCCTAAAGCCATTCAAAGAAGACCAACAATGGAAGTCATTATTCACTACTTTGATGTCTCGTGAAAAAATTAAAATGAAATAAACTTTACATGTTGTCGATGTCAAGGGTTGTAACTTCACATGTCAAGTACGGATTGAGACAAGTTTTATGATGATTACAAGAGAAAAAAATGCATACCATATCTTCTCTAACATCCATCTCTTTTAGGTGATAATTATAAAACCTTAGCGACGACTCCGTAATTTAAGAAAAAAGTTGGCAAAATTTTAAGCATTTTTTATTTTTTAACAAAAGGTGCACTTTGGAATAGTGATTTGATGGTGAATATGTGGTTAAAAAATAAAGATAATATTTGAATTTGAGTATAATATTATTTTTGAAAAATGTGTGATTGAAAATAAGAGAGAAAATTGTATTTTGAAAATAATGGCGACCAAACAAGGATTTTATGAAATTTTGGTTTGGAGAGTGGGGCTTCCTGCTCCTTTCAAACCCCGCGATAATATCATTGCGGATGTTGATCCATATTTTGACTGTGCACTGATAATAATTAGGCACTGCTACTTAACTCGACAAAAGAAGTGTAGAGTGAAGACCTTTAACCTTCCAAAACTTTAATGAGTAAGGGGCAAAAAATATTATGTAAAATGTAAAATGATTGATGGCATACCTTTCAGAGTTATGCTACACTGCCATGGCAAACTGGAAAAATCATACCTTCTAAGGGAGGGGTGAGGTTCATATTTACAAGGAGGGATGTACTAGGTGTACACCTTGTATGACAGTCCTCTCACGAAGAGTGTGGGGTCCGCATTTGGTGTACTCTCAACATTTTTTCTTACAAGCAGGATCCCCAATTTGAATATGCTATTTCATTTGGAGTACGGATTTGATGGTCACGATGTGTCATTAATTTATAAAAAGTAGTCGACACGTCTTTAATTTATATATCTACAAAAACTATATTTCTCGACAACCATGCGAAAGGTTAAATATCAATTAGCATAATGTTATGCTCAGACTAATTGTTTGTCATTTGTCAAAACAAATACATGAAAATACATCAAATTAAACTTACTTACAAAAGTAGAATGTAAAAAGAGATAGTTCGGTTCCTTAAAGTAATTGCTTCTATGTTACGACACAATCCAAAGTTAGAGTAGTTGTCGACGTTTATATACGATCAGTAGCCATTCCAAACTGAACCATTTGCTCTGGATAGGCATTATGATTAGCTGCAAGTGGTGATGGAGGAGGAGGCGCCGCCACAATATGCCCTGCGAAATTCTTCTCGCCGACAGAGCTCCTGCATGGCCTACCACCGCTACCACCAACCCATGTGCAGCCATTCGGAGAGGGAGGGCCAACGGGCCACGTCTGCAAGGATGGTAAAACTAGATGCCCCATTCTCATCCATTGTTGTTCTTCTTTATCAAGAATTCTTGCAGCTTCGTAGGGTTTAATATTTAGAACAAAAATTATTGCTATGATTGCTAAGAGAAGATTTGGGGCCTTCATTTTGTTCAACAAGCAAACGGAGAATACATGCAAATAGTGGTGTCAACGAGCCGAGCCCGAGCCGAAAAAAAAAGCTCGAGTCGAGCCCGGCAAAAAAAAAAAGAGGCTCAGCCCGAGTTTTCGACTTGAGCCTTATCGGGCGGAGCCGGCTAGGATTTTTTGATTTTTTTAAAAAAAAATTTAATTACTGCCTTTGCAGGCAGCTTGCCTGCCTGAGTTAAAAAATAGTTGCCTTTGTAGGCAGCTCTTTGAAAAAAAAAATTAAAAATTTTTTTTTTTTAATGTTAGCCTCGCCCGGGCCACGGGCCGCCCTGGGCTCGAGCCGACGCCCCAAAATGGGGCTCGGCCTGAGCCTTGGCTCGGTTACACCGAGCCCGAGCTGGGCCCGGCTAGAGTTTTTTCCGGGCCGAGCCTGAGCTGTCCGAGTCCACGAGTTTTTTTGCCATCGCTACATGTAAATTAATTGTAGGTTTTTGCGAATTGAGTGTGTGTGTGTGTGTGTTTATCTATGTATCGTATATGTATATATAGTGCATGAAAATAGAAAAGTGAAAATGAGGACGTATGACTTGAATTATTCTTGTTTCAATTTCATGGCATAGGGTTTGACTATTGACTAGGGGGATTTGCAAAAGAATTAAAAATTGAACGAGTCGTGACGAGGGGAACAAGATAAGGTTTTGTTTAAAATTTATGGTCTTTCTTGCATTTCACTCAAATTTTTATAAATTCGCCTGCAAATTCGTACACACATGAGAAATTTAAGAGATCAGAATATCTTACCGTAGTTGTTCTAGTTAGTAAGAAACAGTATTTGGATTGACTGATTGAAAGTAAAATTTGAACACAAGGCAAGAAATGGTTCAATCTATCAACATTATATTAAAATTATTATTCAGTTACAAGACATTATTCCTAGAAAAAGAAAATCATCTTTGGGTCCGTTTGATTGCAATGATGGAAAATTGGTGGAAAAAAAATGAATTCCAGATAAAATAATTGCCTAAAACTTGTTTTTCAGGAAATTGTTAATTAAGTGTGTTTGATTGGTATAATTTTTCATCCAAAAAATTTTAAAATTTTGGATTTTTTTTGTTCGTTTGACTTTATTTTACATGAAAATTGTCTATTAAAATGATAATTTTTTTTCACAATCGGGTATAAAATTTGTTTCCATTGCCAAAAAATAAAAAAAAAAAAAAAAAAACGAATATTTTTTCCTAAAAAATCATTTTTTTCATCAAAGTTTATTATTCGTTTGACTTTGTTTTAAATGGAAATTATTCATTAAAGTGAATTTTTTTTTTTTTTACAATTAGTTATGAAATTTGTATCCATTACCCAAAAAAAAAAAGGTGAAATTTTTTGGTGGGAAAAACATTTCTCACAAGTCATGGAAAATTGGCACGTGAAGCAAAGCGTGGAAAAAATTTTGACCTAGAAAATTGTGGCTATCAAACTAGCCAAAACTAAGAAGAAGGAAATTGAATTTCATTTTCCAAGGAAATAATGACTTTTCAAACAGGGCCTTAATTGAAACAATACAAGACACAAAAGCAAAAAGATTAAAGAGAGCACGAATTGATGGGGTGAATGATCATTCGACTAAGACTTGGAAAGCCTTTGTGGTCCAAAATTGTTATTTATTGTATTTTTTTTAATGGAAAATAATCCATTGTAAATTACACGATTTTGTTACTTGTATATCAAAATTGTATATAAGAAATTACATAATATGATGTGGATGAAAAAATTGACTGTGTTTTAAACTAATTAATGATAAAGTGACATGTGACATCATGTAATTCATTATGTACTGGTTCATCCTCGGATGGGAGTCACAAATGCACTGATCAAGGTCGAGTGTTTTGAAGGTAACTATGTCCAAAGCATGAATCTGTTCCAACAATGGCTCTCGTTGTCACTTTATTAAAAAAAATATTGTTGACTCGACTGATCGAGATGATTTTGAAATTATTGCAAAACGGAAGCCAAAACATCATATGGCAACTAGAAGTAAATCAAGGGGTCGTTAAGGCCCCCTGTCTTCACCTATTCTTCACCTTTATACGTCGATCTAGTTATTTTTAATCAAATTTCCTAACCTTGTGGAGCTTTAAAAAAAGAAAAAAAGCATGAATATGCTCCAAAAGTTAAACGTCGAAGAGTTAAATATGGAAAAATAAAAAAAATGTGGAAAAGTACATAAACTTTGCGGTGGGGCGGTAGAGTATACGCGCAAAAGGGGATATTATGAATTAGGAAGGATCCTTCCTTGAAACTTGGCAGGTCAATAAAATAATTTACATATACATGAATTTTTATATAAATTAAACAATTCATCCATTACAAAATACAAAACTTTTTGATAGAAAAATACAAAAGGAATTATTGATTCAATCCATACGCTTTAAACAAATTATTTTCTCATATGAACCCTAATTTCTTACTCCATGTTGAAATTTGAGAAAACAATAAAATAA
>CAIGRT010097637.1:0-21519 GCA_903798405.1 Fraxinus platypoda | reverse complement strand
AGGATGTACCAGTGGTACAAGAATTTATAGATGTGTTTTTAGAATATCTACCTCGTACTTCACCAGATAGACAAATGAAATTCACAATAGATCTATTTCTCAGAGCGTCATCACTATCTAAAGCTCCTTATCGAATGGTATTAAAAGGACTTCAAGAATTGAAAATTCAGTTAACATTAGCTTTATTCAACCAAGTGTATCACTATGGGGTGCACTAGTATTGTTCGTAAAGAAGAAAAATGAAAGTATGAGAATGTGTATTGGTTATAGGGAGATGAACTATTTGGCCATTGAATAAGTATCCTATTCCGAGAATCGAGGATTTGTTTGATCAATTAAAAGGGGCTAAAGGATTTTCCAAGATTGACTTACGATCTGGATATCATCAATTGAAGGTTAAGGCTAGTGATATACCCAAGAAGATTTTCAGAACTCGTTATGGACATTATGAGTTCACAGTTATGCCGTTCGGGTTGACAAATGCTCTAGCAGTATTTATGTATTTAATTAATCGTGTATTTCATCAATATTTGAATCAATTTATCATAGTCTTTATTGACGATATTTTGATATACTCCAAGAGTAAAGATCAGCATGAGGAACATTTCACAATAGCGTTAGAAATACTGCATAAGGAAAAATTATACGCCAAATTTAAAATGTGTGAATTTTGTCTTGAGCGAGTTGGATTCATCGGTCATGTAGTTACTTCCCAAGGAATTGAAGTGAATCCAGTAAAAGTGGAAGCAATAACTAATTGGAATACATCGATTAACGCTGGTAAAGTTCGAAGTTTTCTGAGATTGGCTGGGTACTATGGGAGATTTATCGAAGGATTCTCCAAAATAGCTGGACCAATGACACAATTGAGAAGGAAATGAGTAAAGTTTCAATGGACAAATAAGTGTGAGCAAAGCTTTCAAGAGCTAAAACAACGATTGATTAAAGCACTCTTGTTAACCATACCCGGAAGGTTTAGAAGGGTTTGTTATATATAGTGATGCATCCAAACAAAGTTTGGGAAGTGTGTTGATGCAGCATGGAAAAGTGATTGCCTATGCGTCAAGGTAATTGAAGCAACATGAGCAAAATTACCCGACTCATGATCTAGAACTTGTGACGGTAGTTCATGCATTAAAGATATGGCGCCATTACTTAAATGGAGAAAAGTGCGACATTTACACGGATCATAAGAGTCTCAAATATGTCTTTACACAAAATGAATTGAATATAAGATAGAGACGATGGTTGGAGCTAGTAAGGGATTATGATTGCACTATTCATTACCATCCGGGTAAGGCTAATGTTGCTGATGCTCTAAGTAGAAAGTCAATGGGACAGTTGGCATCATTTTCTACTATTCAGATGGAGTTGATCAAATACTCGTAAAATTTGCAAATCAAAGTTGTTACCACGCCTGTGCAAGTCACCGCTTGTTTAGCAACTTTGGTGGTTCGACCTGTTCTCAAAGATCGGATCATAGAAGTACAGGGTAAAGATCTATTCTTGCATAAGATCAAGAAAAACATTGGTATTGATAGGAGAAAGGATTTTAGAATAGCTTCGGATCGGGCACTAATGTTTAAATGAAGAATTTATATGCCTAAGGATGAAGTTTTGAGGAAGTAGATATTGGAGAGGCTCATTTCACCCCGTACACCGTATATCCTGGTGGTACGAAAATGTATCAAGATCTTCGAGAAACATTTTGGTGGAGGAATATGAAAATAATTATAGGCCCATTTGTGGCAAAATGCACAGTGTGCCAACAAGTTAAAACAGAACATCAAAGACCGATAGGGTTGTTAAATTCATTGGACAGACTTCAAAGGAAGTTGGAGAATATTGCAATGGAGTTTGTGGTAGGATTTTCGAAGTCAGCAAGAGGACATATTGCTATATGGGTAATAGTGGATTGTCTAACAAAGTCAGCTCATTTTCTTCCAGTAAAAATGATATTCAGTCTAGATCAGCTAGCACAGTTGTACATTAGAGAGATTGTAAGATTGTATGGTATCCCCGTCTTCATTATGTCTGATAGAGATTTGAGATTTACATCTAAATTTTGGAAGAGCTTACAAAGAGCTATGGGAATGAAATTGAATTTTAGTATGGCGAATCATCCTCAATCCGATGGTCAGTTTGAAAAGATCATTCAAACTTTAGAAGATATGCTAAGAGCCTATGTTTTGGATCTGGGAGACAGTTGGGAATCGTATCTACCTTTGGTATTATTTGCGTATAATAACAGCTATCAGGCAATTATTGGAATGACACCGTATGAAGCTCTCGATGGTATAATAACAACTATTCATTGGGATGAAGTAGGAGAAAATAGAGTTTTGGGACCAGAGATCATTGAAAGCATAGTTGAAGCCATTAATAAGATCCGTACTAGGATAAAGACAACACAAGATAGACAAAATAGCTATGCAGATACAAAAAGAAAGGACATGAAGTTTCAAGTTGGAGATAAAGTCTTTCTAAAGGTGGCACCAATAAAGGGTGTACTTAGGTTCGGCAAGAAAGACAAACTACGACCTCGTTATATCAGACATTTTGAAATACTTGATAGAGTCGAAAATGTGGCTTATCGATTGGCTTTGCCGCCCAAACTATCGGCAGTTTACAACGTGTTTTATATATCGATGATCAGAAAGTATGTGTAGGATCATGATCGTGTGATCAATTACCAATCTCTGGAAGTACAAAAATATTTATATTATTAAAAATTACCAATTGTAATACTGGATAGAAAGGTGCATAAGTTACGTAACAAAGAGATTCAACTAATCAAAGTACAGTGAAGGAATCATGGACTAGAAGAAGCTACTTGGAAAAGAGAAGATAAAGTTAGGGACAAATATCTAACACTCTTTGTCCAAACATGAGGTAAATTTGGAGGACGAATTTTTTTAAGGTGTAAGGAATGTAGAAGCCCAAAAAAATAAAATGAATTAGACTCATATTTTAATCTGATGATCTAGCATTACAAGCTTAGTCCATATGCCCGACCTACATCAGAAATGAAAGTCCAATACTAGTCCGATATGCCTTAAATAAATATTTCCAAAACCAAATTTGCTTACACATTATTTTCAAAAGAACCAAATTACAAATTTTAAGTAAAAGAGGATTTGTAAGTTTCTATGTGGGGACTTGTATTGTTATTTCCTTATTTTGCTAAGTAATTAAATTATAGAGACCAAGGGTGATAATAATAATAATGATGATGATAAATTAAATTTAAAATCCACTTCATTTCATCTTTCTCAAAATTCACAGAATGCTATGGAGAAGCCGGGAGACTTAAAAATATATGTTTAGTATGCAAAAACTGTTTTATGTATTTCAAATAATATGTTTTCAATGAATATCGTTTGTTGAACTACCTTAAGAATCTTTTCACGAATTGGTTCCGTTGATATAAATTTACTTGCAAGATTCATATTTCTCCCATAAATGATGGCAAATTATTCATTGTTTTTATTTTTATTTTTATTTTTATTTTTTTTGCTTCTGCACTCAACATTAAAAATTCATAGCTCATTCCTTACTTTAATTTTTTGGGCAAAACCAATGGGTGTTGATAGTCGCATGGGTTAGTTACTTGGTAAACTTGAAACCATGCCAATCCGATGTCCGTAGAATTTGATTTTACATTTTAAGTAAATTGTGCTGGTTTTCATCCAAATGGATCGTTAAAGGTTTTGAAAAATATTTTAGTGCCTCATATGTTGTGAACGGGAGCTAATTTTTGGATATGTTATGTTAAAGAAAGTTTCCTACTTTCACTTAAAATTTCATGAACTTTAGAGACCGATAACTATGCAAACGAATTTTTGTTGACACTTGCCGTGAGAAAATAAATAAACAGATTGCCTTCTTATTTACTACCTAGTTTTTGTGCATGCCATTGTTCACGTGAATAGTAAACTTTGCATGGAATTTGTTCAAATTTTTTTTATTGTTTCTTTTAGTAGCATTTCACTATTTTGCTACTGTCCAAAAGTGATTTCACTTCTAAGAAATTATTAGATGGTCCCTTAATATGATATGGTGTTGTTTAGAATTAAATAATTCTTAAATCAAAATTAGTTAGATTTTTATGCATTCCGCGAAAAGTGTATTTTATTAAATAATTTTTAAGACCACGGGCTAAGGTACAAATGTTCTGGTAGCTTTTTGGTTCATGAGGGTCGGGGCGTTACACACATGCCCTTAGAGATTGCATTGAACTTGCTCCTGACCGAGAGAGCAAATGATGGATTTTGTAGGAGGGAACATTAATCACTTAGCTTTATTCATTTTGTTTAGAGGAAAATCCAAAACAATATAAAATTAGAATTATGAAAATTTGATGACATCAGTATTACCAAAGTAATAGTAACTGTTGTGTGCAATTCATTTAATTCCCAATCGAAGCGATCATGAGGTGCAATATGAATGCGAAACTATCCAAATACAAGAGTTATCGTTATAATGAGCACGAATTATATTAATGAGGTTCATCATCACCATAAAGATCAAAACTAAAAATCAAATCTTCAGCTTTACCGTTTATTATGGGCTCGCTCAAAACCAATGAACTACAAACATAAAAAACAAGTAGAAACGTTTTTGTGACAGCTTCATTTGAAGCGTAAAACCAGGTACCTTAAAACTAAGGAAAATAGTATTTAGATGTAAAATTTAAGCCACCACGAAGCATAGTAATTAGAGTGAATGACAATCAGCTGCACATCAACATTTTTGATTACTTCCTCAACAGCTAATGCCCTATTCAAACGTAGGAAATTCTATACGTTAAATAGAAATTCACACAACAACCAACTTTAAAAAACAAAATTCACTTGCTAAAGAATCACCACGTCCTGTTTCCTAACCTGATGTGGCCTTCCAGCAATTTTCTTCTCCTTTGGAAATCCCATATTGAAAATATTGACCCCAAAAAATGAGCCAACAGATGCCGGGCCCACCCTCGCCACGTCAAGCTGATTCCAGCGTGTTTCTACCGGAGAAACGGTGAGAAAGGATGCAGATTTGGACACGAGAGGTGCTTCACGGCGAGAGACAAAGGTGTTCGAGCTCCAGTGGATGAAACAAAGATGATCACGCTATCAATGATCACCAAACGAGGACCAAAACCACTAACCAAAAATCTCACTAGAATATGTGGAAGGATAGAAAACAAAAGAGTATTGTAAATTATAAGATCATCTACTTAGATATTTTTCTACCAAGTGTGTGTAATGTGAGATGAAAAATGGAAACACAAATGTTTGTAAGAGTCTTTGTCGATATTTTTTACTGATTCCATGTTTGAGAGTTCAAGACATGAGAAAATGATAATCCTCACTCTAATTTTTCCAACCCATTCTAAGTTACAAAGAGAATTTATTTATACTGCTTTGGTCGACGTGGTGTCCGTTGAATCAGAACCACGTGACGTCGCCTCCTTAGTTGAGACTTCACATCATTGTCTATTCATACAATTAATACATTGATAAGGGGTCAGCTGCCCTATACAATAGGCTGACACCATGACATCCTCTATTACAAGTGTTATATCAATCTCTTCTAAAAGATACTCAAATATTTTGCAAGAGACAACGTCGGCTTATGAGCTTCAGATGAACTAAGAGCCTCGGAGTTGGTCTTCTGAGTAGAGAGTTTCAGCTTCTTTCTTCGTTTCTTTAGGCAGCGTCTCAGCCCAAGTGTAGTGCTTTGCTAATTGAGTCAGTGCCTCGGTAATTTGCATCAATTCTTTGCATTTTGACCACTTGGGTCTTTGTTGACTTTTTTGTTAACTTTCTCTCCACGTGGATTTCTATGTGGAACATTGACTTTGAGCCTCGGTGGTGAGGCGCAACAATAGTCCCCCAAGTCTAGGCATGTTTATTTATGTAATGCATGAACTTTAAAAGTAGATAAAATTTCAGCAGTGAGTGATTTGGTTCATGCCGTAATCTCCAATGTGCATGGCTTGTGCAGACCTACTAACATTATTATCTTGAATTTGTCTACTTGGGGACATCCCATTTTCTGGAACAATTTGAGGAAGGGTCAGCAAAGTAGAGGAATTCTGAGGTTGTCTTGCCTGAATTGCTTTTTGCAAAGCTGAGGCTTCGTCTGAACTAGACAAAGAGGTTAGGGTTTGACTCTTTCTGGGCCTCAGCATTGAAAATTACGAGGAGCTTGACTTTAGCATGTTTGAGAAACATGAGTCCTCCTTAGTTATTGCGCCCAAATGATTTGCTGTCATGGTACGTTTTCAATAAAAGATAGCTGAAGCGGTTCAACTTCCTATGCACACATCTGTCGTCGTATTTAATGTGCAATGATGACTGTCTCCCACGTGATTTGTGAACTTCAGGTGCACAAGGGCGCGTGGAGCAGATGCTCTGATTTGAGCCGCAAAAGACGAAATGGCAGACGTGATGAGTGGCTCAGATTTAATTTTCAAACGAATGGTTAGATGATTCGGATCGACATCCAACGACTGGGATTAAAAGGCTCTGCCTATAAAATGTAAACACTTGTGGGAAAAATCACTTTGCTTTTCAGGATTCTTAGCATTTACATTCTTCAAACTTCAAATTTTCTCTGAGGTTTTTCTTCAAGAATTTTCTAGTTTTTCTTCTTTGTTCTTAAGTTCTTTTTCTTTCCTTCTTACTTTCTTCAGTACCTTTGCGACATAGAGCTCATCTCCCCTTTTCGTAATGAGCGAGCCTGCTATCCCAGGCAGGGTTGTGTCGCCATTAGTGATTTCCTGCAAAAGGTCGGGCTTCGCCTGCCTTTACATCCATTTTTTCCGGTTGTTCTTAGGTTGTATGAGCTGGCCCCCACCCAGCTCGTCCCTAGTGCCTGAGCCCAATTAGTGGGGGCATACTTCCCATGGAAGGAGACTTCCATGGGTGAGGACATGCCCCTATATGTCTTCTAAACAATTTTTCAATATCGGGTTTTGGGTAAGGGGATTCGAGGGGGTGGTATTCCTTGTGCCCGTGGAGGTCACGTTCTCTCTTCATCTTGGGATGATGGAAGGAGATGTTGTTCTGGGTCAGGGAAAAGTGGCAAGAGTGTGAGGGTGACACCGTCCCCCACGTCAAAGTCCCAACCTCCTATTCCGAAGCCAGTGAGTGTCGGTTTTTTTCCTTTGTTTTCTTTGGCTAACTGGATCAAATTTTTAACATTTTCTCGTTGTCTTGCAGGGTCGGTTGAGCGCTTCGAATTAATAGATAGTGAATGGAAAACTCTCTCCAACATCTACTGGCGATCCTCCTCATCACGAGACTTCGAGAGTTTGATAACTTTGAGGAGGTTTTTTGAAGAATTATGTCTGATGGCAAAGAGAGGTATAACATTGTCCTTTTTATACCTAGCTTCCAATTTACTTAGCATTTTTCCATTCGTTCATGTCTGACCCTATTCTTTTGCCTTTGTAGAAAATTTTGAGAAGATGAGGCACCCTACTCCTGATATGGCCACGATACTGGCTACCACATCCATCTTCGAAAAAAAAAGGGTTGAAGCCCTCATCTGTGGCGACCAAATAGGTGAGGGACAAGGTTGAGAAGGTCTACCTGAGGCAGGCTATCAAGAGGAAGGAAGACCTCCCCAAGTGGATAAGGGGAAGAAGGTGGTAGTGGAGGAACCTAGAAGAAGCAAAGGTTCTCTACCATCAGGGTGGATGGCTCCAACGACATTCTCCCACCTCGCTCCAGCGTCCCACCTAGGGAGAAACTGATGGCATCATCAATAGCTGTAGCCTTGGGGGTAGAAGAGGCCACCTGCCATAGAGCCTCAGAGGCAGAAACCTACCGAAGGCCAAGTCCACTAGCAATTCAACAGATTCCGAGGCTTCGTCTTCAAGACTAGGAGTGAGGAGCTGGCTCCTAAAAGCCTTTCTTTACTTCCTCTAGAGATCCTATTTTCCATAAGTATTGGACGGAGAGGTGGCAAGATATTGTGGAGACCAGCGACGCTGTGGATATCTTTTCCACGATGGTGTGCCAAGTTGGGAGGGCCTTTAGTGTGGCCATAGAGGCTGAAGCCCTCTTTAAAAACCTTCAATGCAAAAATAAAGAGTTCATGAATAAAGCCTCCCAGGTTGAAGAGGCTGCCAACAAGGCCAAAGTTGAGGTGGAGGCTCTGACGAAGAAGTAGGCAGATAAGTCTCTGAAGCTTGCTTCTGCCTTAAAAGAAATTGAAAAGTTGAAGAAGGAGGTCCACCTATCTCAGAGTGAGGTGGCCTAGCTTACGAAGCGAATGGAAACATTCGACGTCCATCGGCGACTGGCGGTTGAAGCCTTGGAGAGGTTAATAAGGAAAAATGTTGCTCTAAAAGGGTAGGTGGGGGAGTTGAACTCCAAAGTTGCTGGTCTAACTGAAGATGTGGAGATTACCAGGCGAGAGGCTTAGACTGCTGGTAGTGTGTGGAGAAGTGTTTCCTCGCAAACTTCCATTTGACAGAGGTAGACAAGAGTTTCGCGAAATACTGGTGGAGGTATGCCTACACTGACATGGTGGAGTGGCTAGAGGTGAACATTCAAGGCATTGACACCTCAGAGTTAAGGGCAGAATTCCTTGAAGATAAGAAAGAGCCTAAACCCCAAACTCCGGCAAAGGGAAGTCAAGTAATTGAAATTAAGGATGATGCAGCTGAACATGCAGCTGAAGAAGTGGCTCCTAATGCCATAGTTCCCTTTATGGTTCCTCATCCCCACCTGCTTAGAGCCTAGGTTTTTTCTTTGTTTTCCTTTCTTATTTTTCTATGTAAATGGCTTCGGCCTACCAAGTGTAAATAATGTATTAATGAATGAAGTCATTTTCTCAATACTTGTGTTTTTACTACTTCTACTTATTACATACTGACGTGTTTGTTACTATGATTTGAACCTCTTATACTTCATTGATGATGTTTAAACTTAAAGTAACAAGTAACATCAGACTAAAGACAACATCAGATTCATGGTAACATCGAACTTATGCATATTTAAAAACAATAGAATCAAACTGAAGTTCTTCAATGACTTTGGACTTATAATAACAAATTCATGCACCATGGACTTCATCAATTAGAACCAAACTTGCAATTTTGTATAAGTTTTAGGAGGTCGTGCACCTTAATAAACTTCAGAACTCAAGTACATCGAACTTCAATGGCTAAAATCAAGCTTATAACTTTGCATAAGTGTTAGAAGGCCCTGCACCTTAATAAACCTTAGAACTCAAGTACATCGAACTTCAATGTACATCTTTTGTTTAAAACTTTGTTTACATTTTGCACAAGTATAGGCAGTTCACTTTTCTTAATTTTCCTAAGCATGGGGTTGAGTGGTTCGCCCATACTGAGGCTTCCTTAGAAACTTTTGTTGTTAAGGGCATGTACCACACTTCGTGAGTGCAGATGTGGTTCTTTTGGGATCCAGTTCTCCGTCGAGGTGCTCATGCTTCCCTGCATGAGGACAGTTTGCCTATGTAGAGGCTTCTCCCAGGGCCTTTGCCTCTTAGGAGGTATTTTTAATTTATGAACATTTTTTTTAAAAGTTACTTTTATTGAATCATAAACTGTACATACAAGATATTTATACCATCACTGATAGTATTTTCGTAGATGTTCTACATTCTAGGAATGAGGCTGTATCTTTCCATCCATACTTCAATTTTGTAAGTTCCTGGCCGAACCTCTTCCTTGATGCGATAGGGGCCCTCCCAATTGGGACCATTGGTTCCAGATCCATGTTTTTTAGAAGACAAAAATACTCTTTGAAGCACCATCTCATTCAAACGAAATGATTTCTTCTTTACTTTTGCATTGTAATATCTTTTCATTTTCCGTTGATAAATGACCAATTTTGCTTGAGAGTCATCACTCCTTTCTTCAAGGAGGTCAAGCTCAAATCTTCATATCTTGTCATTAGATATTTCATTGAAATGAATTCGACGAGGAGATGGTAGACCCACTTCCACTGGGCTCCGTAGGCCATAGAAAAATGAGTCTCTCTAGTAGCAGTTCTGCTTGCAGTCTTGATGGCCCAAAGGACTTGAGGTAGTTCATTGACCGATGCCCCTTTAGAGGCGTCTAACTTCCTTTTCAATGTGCACTTGATTGTTTTGTTGACACTTCAACCTATCCATTTGCAAGGGGATGATGTGGGGAGGAAAAATATTTCTAAATGCCCCGTTCCTCGCATAAATTTTTGACTTTCTTGTCGTCGAATTGTCGACCATTGTCTGAGACAATTGAATGAGGGATTTCAAATCTATAAATGATATTCTTCTACAAAAATTTGGAGGTGTTGGCTTTAATGATTTTGGCAAGTGGTTCGACCTCAACCCATTTGGTGAAATAATCAATGGCAACAATTGCAAAGCTCAAATTTCCTCTCCCTTTAGGAAGATGTCATATGAGGTTAATCCCTCATTTGGAAAATGGCCATGGGCTGGAGACAATGTTTAGCACTTGGGAAGGTTGCCTCTGAATAGTTGCAAAGCGTTGGAAATACGGTCTCAATTTTCGAGAAGCTGTCACCAAGGAGAGGGCTAGCTTCTCCATGTCTGGATATCGAGTTTTTGTTGCCAAGAGTTCTTTGCTCACGTAGTAGATGGGCAGCTGGTGATCATTTTCCTCCTTTATCAGAATAGAACTGATGGTATCAATGGTTACTTCCAAATATAACTGTAGTGGCTCATTAGCCATGGGTTTGTAGAGGAAATGAGCCTATCCCAAGTGCTTCTTCAGCTTCTAGAGGGCTTCCTCACATTCCTCTGTCCATTGTAACTTACTTCCTCTTTTGAGAATTTTAAAGAAATGCAGACACTTGTTCGTTGCCTTAGAGACGAAGCAATTTAAGGTAGCTTCACACTCGGTGAGGCTTTGTACCTCCTTCGATTTCTGAGACGACCTCATGTTGGTTAAAGCTTTAACCATTTCAGGGTTAGCTTCAATGCCTCTTTGGTTGACTATGTAGCCTAAAAACTTTCCAGAAGCGACTCCAAAAGCGCATTTCAAAGGATTGAGATTCATTCAGTATCTCCTTAGGATTTGAAATGTCTCATTGAGGTTTTCATCATAATCCCCTACCTTTAGGCTCTTCACCAGCATGTCATCCACATAGACTTTCATGGTTTTCCCAATTCGATCAGCAAACATTTTGTTGACAAGTATTAGGTAGGTGGTCCCGATATTTTTCAACCCAAAGGGCATGACCTTATAACAATAAAGACCATTTTTCGTGATGAAGGAAGTATATTTCTCATTTGTTGAGAACATTGAGATCTGCTTATATCCGGAATGGGTGTCCATGAAGCTTAAAAGCTCATGTATGGCAGTTGAATCCACAAGTTGGTCTATCCTAAAAAGTGAGAAGCTGTCCTTAAGTTTGAAAAATCTACACAAACCCTCCACTTTTCGTTGTGCTTTTTTACCAATACTTGGTTAGAGACCCACTTAGGATATACTGACTCCCGGATGAATCTGTTGTCAATCAGCTTCTTAACTTCATCTTTAAAAGCTTCATATCTCTCTGGGTTGAGAGCCATTCTTTTTTGCCTATGTGTCGTGACCTTGGGGTCAATATTCAAATGATGGCAACTGATCCTAGTATCTATACCAACCATGTCTTCGTGCTTCCAAGCAAAGGTATCAAGATTTTTCAGTAAGAAGCTTTTTAGCTCCTCCTTAGTTTTTATGGGTAGATTTCTTCCAACCTGCAATCGCTGGAAGGGGTCCTGTGGGTCTACCAGGAAGCTTTCTAGTTCCTCCATAGGTGCTATTTGAGATTCGCAATCAATAATGTAAGGATCCAACTTCTCCAAACTGATCGCTTCTTCAGCAGTTCTCCCTTCTTCAGGGATGGTTGGTCTTTCACATACAACCTCTTCTTCAGAGGTACGTATAACTCCAAAGATGGACCCTTCTTCGGGGACATCCTTCATTCCGACATCCTCCCCTTGTTCGGGGTTTTTTTTCTTATTTAGGGACGTTGTTCATGTCAATGTTTGTAGTGATCATATTGATGCTTCTTGGTTCAGCTTTCCGTAGGAAGTTCGAGTAACATTCCCCTGCGCTTCTTTGATCGCCTCGAACCGTTGCAATTCTATTCTTCGTTGGAAACTTCATGCACAAATGATGAATGGAAGTGATAGCCCATAGTTCTTTCAAGACTGGCCTCCCCAATATTCCATGGTAAACGGAGCGATTATCAACCACCAAAAATTCCATGAAATGGTGAGCAGTCAAGTGTTCTATCCCCATCTCTATTGCTAGAGAGATCTTACACATTGGGATGATGCTATCTCCCGTAAAATCATACAAGGGGGAACTCTTTGGGGTCAGCTCATGGTCAACTTTCATCTTGTCAAAAGTGGTTCCAAAAATGATGTTGATCGAGCTTCCATTATCCACTAACATTTTCTTCAGGCCATTACGGGCCACGACGCCCTTACCACTAGGGCGTCACAATGTGGATAATGCACACTTGTTGCATCTTTTTGAGTAAATGTGATTGGTGGAATTGTCCTTTCAATGGGGGCTTGGTTGACTATGAAGTTTGTCATAGGAGGGTCTTTTCCTTCCCTGGCATAATTTCTTTGTGAATTCCTAGATTCTCCCCCAACGTATGGGCCTCCAAAGATCATATCGATTTTCCTAATGGGCTCCGACCATCAATTGTAGGGAGATTTTGCCTTTGCCTTTGTACGTCTCTTGGCCTCTCAACATCGTTGTCCCATCTCTTTGGGAGATCGTTCTGGTTGGCGCGCCTCGACTCAACATCGTCTCTTCAGAGGTGCATGCCTCTTCCCTGATTTGTGTCCTGGGGATGCCTCACGATGTCCCAACAGTCTTTCGTGTGGTGGTTATGGGAATGTTGATATGAACAATAAATGGGCGCTTCGTCCTTATTTCTAGGTTCAACGCCTCGTCCTATACCCTTCCCTCTTTGAGCGTAACTCTAATAAGGTTAGTCTTCATGCATTTCTGCACCAGGGTTCATTTCCTCATAACTATGATTGAAAGGGGTCTGGTGATCCATCAAATGGCAGGTAGGACCTTTTCTCCTTTACATTTGTGGAATGAGAGTCCTTGGTTGGCCTTGTTCCTATGATATCTTAATTCTTCATTGAGGATTTTTCGCCTTATCATTTCCAGTAAGGCATTATAGGTGGTAGGGTCCTTGTTTTGCACATCCTTCCAGAAGAGAGAGTTCATGTCCAAACCTTCCCTTAAGGCAACAATTAGAGCTTCCCTATCTATTACTTGTACACAGTATGTCATCTCGTCAGTGAAGTTCAGAGACTCGCCCTGCTGTTGTCACATATCTTGCAGACGTTGAATTGGTCTTTCACTTTCCTTATTGGTAGCGAAGCATTTCAGGAACGTTCTTTTGAAATCTGGCCAGCTTCAGATGTTTCCTTCTGGCAACCTGGTGTACTAGATTTTGGCCGCTCCACTTAGGGTCAAATGGAAAGCTCTACACTTCATGGCTGTGGTGGCTCCTTTCAGATTCATGTGGGTTTTAAAGCTATTGAGATGTTTCAGGGGTAGCCTCTACCATCATACTTTGGAATCTTATGGAGTGTGAAGTGGTTTAGCATGGGGGTGTTCCTAATGGCTTGACAAAACGGTGAATGATCACCGTCGTCGTCGAGGTCGCAGGACCTCTAGGGCTCATCAAAGCCCTCATCCTCTCTATATTGAGTTTGCGGGAAAGAATGGGAAGGTTCTGCTTCACTTCTGGCCAGTTCCCTCCTCTCACGCCTATTTCTAGGAGAGAATTCGAGGTTCCTCATGGCGATTTGGTTCTTCTTGTCTTTCAGACCGAAGAGGCTCCCATTGCCTATTTATAGATGTAAGAAAAGGTTGAACCTGCCTATTTCTAGGCAACCCTGGGCTTAGCCTATCAAATACATTTGCTGACCTCTGAAGCAGGTTTTCTGGTTCATAGTTTGGAGGGAAATTAAATAGGGCCTCATAAGGTCGTTCTGAAGCATAATTAGTTGAGATGTCAACTCTAACCTCTTTCTTGGGGGCTTCCATCATGTTGTGGTAGTACCCTACCATTTGGCTTTGAACTTATTTCTCCTCATGGTAGTATTGTGGAGGATCTTGAAATGCATTTTCAGGGGATGCGTATGGAGGAAGTGGGTATCCTCCTCGTCCTTGCATGCTCATCAGCAGTTCATGCATAGCCATGTTTTGTTAGGTTATGTTTCTCATGTTAGCAGTCATTATGACGATCTCTCTAGTGAGTCTAGCTACTATCCTACCTCCGTCTCTTGACCCACCTCATCTATTTTGTTGGTGAGGCCTTGGGCAAGTAGCATGGACAGCCTGTGAGGGTTCACCTTCTTTAGGGTGTTCTCTCGTCCTTCGAGGTGCGTTTTCTTCACTATTTGAACTCATATCGATAGATACTTCTTTCGACCAAATGTATCTTTTTTCAAGGATCAAATGAGCATAAAATTCACACGATCATCCCTTGGACTTTCCAATGGTTCTTTCTTCAAGAACCCTCCATTTTCAGGGGTTAAAAATTTCTTCCAAGGTATTTCCTACTGGCTTTTCCCCACGAGATTTTCGTGGTTAACTGTATGGTTTTCCACAAACGGCACCAATCTATTGACCCCAAATTGAGCCAACAGATGCCGGCCCAACTCTCACCACGTCGAGCTAATTTCGGCGCATTTCTATTGGAGAAACGGTGAGAAAGGATGCAGATTTGGACGCAAAAGGTACTTCACAGCGAGAGACAAATATGTTCGAACTCCAGTGGGTGAAACAAAGATGATCACGCTATCAATGATCACCAAACGAGGACCAAAACTACTAACTAAAAATATGTGGAAGGATAGAAAACAAAAGAGTAATGTAAATTATAAGATCATCTACTTAGATATTTTTCTACCAAGTGTGTGTAATGCAAGATGAAAAATCGAAACACGTGTTTTTAATAGCATTTGTCGATATTTCTTAGTGATTCCATGTTTGAGAGTTCAAGACATGAGAAAATGATAATCCTTACTCTAATTTTTCCAACCCCTTCTAAGTTACAAAGATGATTTATTTGTACTGCTTTGGCCGACGTGGTGTCTGTTGGATCAGAACCACGTGTCATCATCTCCTTGGTTGAGACTTCACATCATTAGCTCCTCCTTAGCTTCTATGGGAAGATTTCTTCCAACCTGTAGATGTTTGGAGGAGTCTCGTAGGTCTACAGGGAAGTTCTCCAGTTCTTCCATAGGCACTGCTTGAGGCTCACAATCAATGATGCGAGGGTCCAGCTCCTCCAAACTAGCTGCTTCTTCAGCAGCTCTCCCTTCTTCAGGGGTGTTCTGTTCTTCACAAATGGCTCTTCTTCATAGGTACGTATGACTCCAAGGATGGCCGTTTCTTTAAGGAAATCCACCATTTTGACGTCTTCCCCCTTGTTCAGGGGCATCGTCCATATCAATGTCTGTAACGATCACGTTGACGCTTATTGGTTTGGCTATCCTTAAGGAGTTTGAGTAACATTCCCTTGTGCTTCTTTAATCACTTCGAACCATTGTAATTTCATTCTCGATTGGGAATTTCATGCATAAATGATAAATAGGAGTGAAAGCTCAGAGTTCCTTCAAGGCTGGCCTCCCCAATACTCCGTGATAAGCGGAATGATTATTTACCACCAAAAATTCCATGAAGTGGTTAGCAACCAAGGGTCCCATCCCCATCTCTATTGATAGAGTGATCTTACCCCTTGAAATGATACTATCTCCCAGGAAACGGTACGGGGAAAAACTCATTGGGGTCAGCTCATGGTCAAATTTCATCTTGTCAAAAGTGGCTCCAAAAATGATGTTGATGGAGCTTCCATTATCCACTAACATTCTTTTCAGGCCATTGCGTGCCACGACGGCCTTCGCCACTAGTGCGTCACAGTGTGGATAATGCACACCTACTGCATCTTCTTGAGTAAAAGTGATTGGTGGAATTGTTCTTTCAGTAGATGCTTGGTTTACTATGAAGCTCGTCATATGAAGGTCCTTTGCTTTCCTGACATAGTTTCGTTGTGAGTTCCTAGACTCTTTCCCAACATATAGGCTTCTAAAGATCGTATCAATTTTCCTGATGGGCTCCTGGACATCATTTGCTGGGGGCTTCGCCTTTGTCTTTGATCATCTCTTTGTCTCTTAGCATCATTGTTCCTTCTTTTTGGGGCCTCGTTTCTGTTGGGACGCATCGGTTCAATATTCTCAGGCTGTTAAGTCTATCTAGGAAGAGCATCTCTTTGGGGGTGCTTGCATTTTTCCTGATTGGTGCTCTGGGAGTGTCTCGCGATGTCCCAACAATCTTTCGTGTAGTGGTTCTAGAAGTGATGGTAAGTACAATAAATGGGTGGTTCATCCCTATTTCTAGGTCCAGTGCCTCGTCCTCTACCTCTCCCTCTTTAAGGGTGCCTCTAAAAGGGTCGGCTATGATGCATTTCAGTACCAGGGTTAACTTTCTCGTAAGCCAAAGTGGGTACTGCATTGAGCGTCGCTGCGACCAGTGCTTGTCCATGATTGAAATTGGTCTGGTGATCCATCAATGGGAGGTTAGACCTTTTTTCCCTTTACATTTGAGGAGATGGAGAGTCCTTGGCTGAACTTTTTCCTATGATCTCTCAATTCTTTATTGGGGATTTTGCATCTTATCATTTCCAATAGGGCATCATAGGTGTTTGGATCCTTGTTTTACATATCTCTCCAGAAGATAGAGTTCATGTTCAAATCTCCCCTTAGGGCAGTTAGAGCTTCCCTATTTGTTACTTGCACACAGTAGGTCATCTCATGAGTGAAGCAGAATAATAAACTTTTCAAAGACTCGCCATGCTATTGTCGCATGTCTTGAAGGCGTTGAATTGGTCTTTTGCCTTCTTTGCTAGTGGCGAAGCATTTTTAGGAATGTCCCTTTGAAGTCCTGCTAGCTCTGGATGCTTCCTTCTGGTAACCTGGTGTCCAGATTTCGACCGCTCCACTTAGGGTTAAATGGAAGGCTCTACACTTCATGGTTGGGGTGGCTCCATTTAGATTTATGTGGATTTTGAAGCTGTTGAGATGCTTCGCGGGGTCGCCTCTCCCATCATATTTAGGAATTTTGGAGAGTGTGAAGTGGTTCAACATTGGGGCATTCCTAATAGCTTGCAAAAATGGTAAATGATCATTGTCGTCGTCAAGGTTGCAGGACCTCTATGGTTCATCAGAATCTTCATCATCCCTATATTGGGTTTGTGAATGTGGATGTGAAGGTTCTGCTTCGCTTCTGGGCGGTCTCTCATCTCACGTCTATTCCTATGGGAGGAATACGAGGCTCTTCATGATAAACTGGTTCTTGTTTCTAGAATCAAAGAGGCTCATGTTGCTTGAGCCTGCCCATTTCTAGGCGTAGAGGGAGATCGAGCCTGCCTATTTCTAGGAAACCCTAGGCTCATCCTATCGAAGATACTTACTAACCTCTAAGGTAGGTCTTCTGGTTTATAGTTTGGAGAAAAATTAAATAGAGCCTCGCGGGGTCGTTTCTAGGCGTAATTAGTGAAGGTATCAACCTCAACTTTCCTTTCATGGAGAACTTCCATCCTAGTGTGGTGATATCCAGCCATTTGGCTTTGAACTTCTTCTTCCTCTTAGTTGTACCCTTGAGGGTCATGGAATGCATTTTCTGGGGCTGCATATGGAGGAATCGGGTATTCTCCTCGGCC
The DNA here is from genome assembly GCA_903798405.1 of Fraxinus platypoda. Classification (NCBI taxonomy): domain Eukaryota; kingdom Viridiplantae; phylum Streptophyta; class Magnoliopsida; order Lamiales; family Oleaceae; genus Fraxinus; species Fraxinus platypoda. The sequence continues at coordinate 3,796 of CAIGRT010097637.1, read as the reverse complement.
CTGCATGCTCATCAGTAGCTCATGCATAGCCATGTTCTGTTGAGTTATGTTTCTCATAGTGGCAGCAATTGTGGCCACCTCTCTAGTGAGTCTAGCTGCTATCTTGCATCCGCCTCTTGACCCGCCTCGTCTATGTTGTTGGTGAGGTCTTAGACAAGCAGCTAGGATATCATGTGAGGGTTCTCCTTCTTCAGGGTGTTCTCTAGTCCTACGAGGTGTGTTTCCTTCACTGCTTGAACTCATATTAACAAACACTTCCCCGACCAAATGATCATTTCATCAAGAATCAAATGAATATAAAATTCACATGGCTATTCCTTGGATTTTCCAATGGTTCTTTCTTGAATAACACTCATTTTTCAAGGGTTAGAAAATTCATTCCAAGATATTTCTTACTGGCTTATTCCCATGGGAATTTCGTGGTTAGATGTATGATTTTCCACAGACGGCGTCAATCTGTTGACCCCGAAAAATAAGCCAACATATGTTGGGCTGACTCCCATCAAGCCAAGAAAGTTCCCGCAGGTGAAACAAGGATGATCTATAGTGGGAGACACAAGCGTTCGAGCTCCAGCAGGTGAAACAGGGATGATCGCGCTAACAACGATCACCAATTGAGAACCAAAGTAACTGACTAAAAATCTAACCAGAACATGTGAAATGATAGAAGATAATATGAATAGAAATTGTAAGATTGTGTATTAAGATATTTATCCATCAAGAGTGTATCATGGAAGGTGAAAATGCTAAAAAAAGTATTTGTAAATATTTCATGCTCATTCCATACTCAAGAGTTCAAGATACAAGATTAAGAATCCAGAATTCGAAATCCTTTCTAAGTTACAAAGAGAACCTATTTATAGTGCTTTGGCCGACGTGGTGTCCATTGGATCAAAACCACGTGGCCTCATCTCCTTAGTTGAGGCTTCACATCACTGCATATTCCTACAATTTATACTTTGATAATGGGTCAACCGCCCTATACAATAGACTGACACACTGACATTCTTTATTACAAATGTTACATCAATTATTTCTAAAAGATCTTCAAATATGTTGTAAAAGACAGCGTCAGATTCATGAGCTTCGGATGAATTAAGAGCCTCTGAGGGGTCTTTGTGTTGGTCCTTTGAGTAGAGAGTTTCAACTCTTTTATTTGTTTCTTTGGGCAATATTTCAGCCCAAGTTGTAGTGCTTCGTCCGTTAAGGCAGTATCTCGGTATGAGCTTCGGTAGTTTGCTTAATTTCTTTATATTTGACCACTTGGGTCTTTGTTGACTTTTCTGTACATGTGAATAGCAACATGACACTTTGACTTTGAGCCTCGGTGGCGAGGTGTAACACTACTATTTACAAAAAGGTGGTTCGCATAACAAATCTTCATTTTTGGTGTTCCAAGTTGATGTGCATTACCTAGATAATAAAATGTGGACATTGACAACGTCATACAAGTATAATCTTAATTCATGTTTCATCACACTTTTTTCGAACTTTCTTTGTGACTCTATCACATGCATCCCACAATCCTACCTCGCCCGTACATTTCACTATTCATATGTGACAAACATGCACCACATTCTATTACACAAGAAGGAATATAGTCTTATCACTAACTCTCATATCCTACTTTCCTTTATCGATATCACAGAGACGAAATAGCCTCCATTTCATACAAGTTGGCATGCTTCTCTATTCCGTGAATCCCACTAATCCACTCCACCCACATGTTTGAATATACATAGGTGACAAACATGCACCAAGTTCTGGTACTAAAAACAAATATAGTACTTTGTTACTGGTAGTAGGAAGAAGGATTTTAGAAATACAAATCAAAACACTAACTTGCCCATCCTGTATTCTTTTTTGGGTATCCATGGTGACAAAATACCCCTTCCTTTCAAATTTCAAATTTGGGCATTGTTCTCAGACTTAGAAAAACAATATAAACAGATTTAAGTCTATTTAAAAAAATAGCCAAAAAGGAGAAACCTTCAATATGGTAAAAGTGTTAGTTTGAGCTATTTCTTGAAAGGCAATAAAAACCTGATGTCATCTGCTGGAACATCCCCTGACATATTTGCTTGTGATAAAACTCATATCTACAGTTGCAGCGCCTCTTTACAGGGGCTAGTTTTAACACATTTTCTCCCTCAAACCTATTCCACACACACATTCAGGAATGAGTGATGACATTAATAGTATATTGATTTCTACTGAATTAAAAAGAAATACTCGGCCATAAGGTATGATGCTATGCTAGTTCTCATATGGATAGTTAATATGGTCAGAATGGATGCAGATAACAAAAGTACCCATTGAATCGAACATTTATATGTAGAAATCAATAGTTTCTTAAATAAACTATAAAAGGAACTACATAATGATGAAGGTTCAACTTCTTACCTTGAGCTTTTCTTTTCCAAGAAATGATTTTAAGCTCTGCATGAATACAGATAAACCAGTCAAACTATGAAATGTAGAAATGCAAGGACATTATTTCAATAGAAAGGAAAGAATCAAAGGTTATTTTTTGTACAATACAGTAAATGAAAATGCATAAGAAACCATTTTTAAGGCTAAAAGTAGACGCTCTATGTAAAATAAGAAAAGACATTGAGTGACCTGTCACAGAAACAGATGTAATAAATTGAATTTCAAAAACAAGTTTGTAGCCTTACAACATAACATAATATTCATTTTTCCTTTCCTTCACCATTTCATATTCGAACGAAGAAAAAATAAAATGTTCTTTTTTTTGCTTGTACTCACATTGATGCATGAGCAATTAAACAATTAATAGAGAATGAGGAACAACGGGAATAGCAGAAGAAGAAGATAACAGAAGAATGAGAAGAAGAATAGGGGAAAATGAGGAAACTTTGGCAACCAACACAAATTATTTTTATTCAATCATCACCTGTCTAAATTACAATATGAAAACCATATAAATAGTAAACATAACCCTACTAGTGATGGGCTTGGGTCAACCCAATAATAAAAAAAAACATAGATAACGAAAAATTCCATAATAGAGAATGATTCTCGATGGATGTCTGCATCAACTCTTCCGGGGTGGGAGAAAACTCGACCCTATCGAGTGGATAAATCACAAGAGGCTGTAATCAATCGCCCAACCATAAACTAAGAGGTTGCACAAGCTTCTTCCAACGCCCATAAAGAGTGTCAATGGAGGTCTAAATCTGGTGTCCTCACCAATTTCTCATGAATGGATGGAAGGAGATATATGTAAAGGAAGATCTTGCTGACTCCGATAGAGCTCCAATAAATCTGGATCAAGCTGCTGGATTGTCTATCTGCTAATCCATGTACAATCAGTCTCGGGTCGACCAACCCAACGAACAAGGAAGCATTGAACATCTCCATCATTAGTCAACACAATCTGTTCATCTAAAATAGTATCAATTTTATCTTTGTGTGCTGGAAAATGTGGTATTAGGTTAGAAGTGGCAAGTGAATCAGGGTTAAGGTCCACAGATAGGGGTATAAGATGATCATCAGAGGGGTTGAAATGGCCTTTATAAGCAACTAAATTCTCAACATTGAAAGTAGAGTGGTAACCAAGATGTGGTGGAAGATCAAGAACATGTGCATTTAGGCCAACTTGTTTTAAAATTTTAAAAGGACCAGCACTACGAACTTGCAATTTGGAAGCAGATCCAGTGAAAGCCCAAGAGTAGATAACCAAGAAGGGGTGAATTGGTTTTCAAAACTTTTTCTAAAATAAATTCAAGTCTTAAAACAATATACTAGCAATTATAACAATTCAACAAATATG
>CAIGRT010097632.1:0-12759 GCA_903798405.1 Fraxinus platypoda | reverse complement strand
ATAGTATGGAACCGAACCGAACCGATCCGAACCGAACCGAAATCGAAGGGTTCCAGAAATATATCTGGAACCGACGGTTCCATTTACTAAATACCCGAAAATTTCTGGAACCGAAAAAAACCGAACCGAACCGACCCGCGCCCACCCCTACTTAATTGTGGAAAGCTTGTTAGAATAATTCTATTACGTGGGCTTCCATTTGATTGCGAATTTTACGGGTTAGATGTATGATTTGCAATGATATGTGATTAGGTACAATATGTAAGTGATCACTTGGGCTGTTGTACACTTTACGGGCTCTATTATTATAATGTGGTAATTTTAAGTATGTGGGCCGGAATTATGTAAACCTTAATTAGAGTTACCAGTCGGTAATTGGCCGACTGTATAATTTCCTATATATTGGCTAGGTCCCTCTCCTCTCCATATCGTTTTGGCTTGCTCCATTGATGGCTGATTATTTTGAGGAATAAAGAGAGGAAGATCTAGCTTGTAATAGTCATACATAACAATGTCTTCCGTATGTATGAATTTCGAACTATCCATTATTATATGTGATTCTTGTTCTTAGCATGATTATTATCATATAACAACAAAGCAAACTTGTCAAATTACTGAATTGGACTAGATAATGTGAATGATTCACCCAAGGGATATTGGAATACCTTATCAAGTAGGAAACTTTTTAAACTGAAATGTTTTTTGTTGCATGTTAAATAGAAACCTAACGTTTTTTTCCTTGCATTACATAGTTTCACATGTATTTCAAAGAAAATGAGTCGCTGAGAATATGATGAAAACCGGATTTAACAAGTTGGGGACTGTTTTGATTCTAAGCAGCCTGGTTTCATTGAGAATTTGCTGAAAATAACGATTGATCCTAGCATCAGGGGACTGTTTTGTTCCTCAGCAGCCTGGCGTCGTTGAGAATTTGCTGAAAATCATGATTGATCCTAGCATAAAGTCAAGGTCAGTTTTGTCCCAACTAGCCCGGGTCATTGAATGATTCAGGTGAAGGATAGCTTAGACATACATATCATTGTGCTATTGAATAACAAGGGATGTTTGTAATCTGTTCAAAGATTGAGATTGTCCGTGGGTCGCTGAAAGTTTTGGTGAAAATTGTGATTGACCTAAGCCTACTTCTCAAGCAAAGAAATCAACTTTGGTCCTGCTTGGCTTAGCCCGTTATTTGAAGCAGACAAGTCATTTTGTCCTATTCACAGACTAGCCCAAGAGCAGGAGAGACTGATTTTGGCCTAGTTACAACCATTGAAGAAGAAATTCTCATAATTAAAAAGGTTGCTGGGCCAAAAAACAGAATTGTTTCTTTTAAGTATCTGAGACAGAAAGATACTACTGCTGTTCTGGATATAATGTAAAAGAACCAGAGGCTTCTAATAATATGCACTCAGAAATGCATGGAAGTCAAAAGTGGAAGATTATGCATGTCTGGAGCCCTGATTTTGGGATTTTGTACCTAAAACGTTTTGGTCTAGGCATGATAATTTAGGTTCAATGGCTAACGTGACCCAAAAACGGATGATAAAACAACCCTTAATCAGCAAATAATAAAAGAGATTGAAAGAATAAAGGGCGGAGATGAAGTAAATAATCTATTTACTTTTCTCAGTAAACCCATGGTTTTCAGGGCTAGAAATATGTGGCTTATTTGTAGGCTCTTCACACGTTAGACTCCAAAACCTGTACTTGAAATAAATAGAAATTCTCCAAAACCTAATGTACCTAAGAAAGTTTTAATTTATAGGAAAAAGTGCAAGAAATATTAATACTCCCTCAATCCTATAAAGAGAGGCTTATTTATATTTTCATACAGATTAAAAAAATGTAATTAATATAGTTGAAAATATAAATTTTTATTACATTTTTCCTAATTATTCATACATTAAATAATTATTTAAGTGGGAGTACTTCATATTTGTTGATAACAAGACACATTAAATTAGGGCATATTAGAAAATTTAAAAGTCAACTATACTCTTAGAGTGTGTTTGGTAGGGATTTTTGGGGGAAGAATTGATTTTTGAATAGTGATATGATGGGAAATGTGTGGTTGAAAAAGAAGAAAAAAGTATTGATGTGATGGAAAATATTATTTTATTGAAGAATGTGTGGTTGAAAATGAGAATTGATTTACTGTAGAAAATGAAAATTTTTACCAAACAGGCTCTTAATAAGGAAAGTGGCCTATAATTTAGAAAAAATGAAAAAGGAAAGCAAGCGTATCTTTAAGGGATGTAGGGAGGAACTAGGAAAACGATTCTAATTCTAGTTGTAACCTTAAGCCCTTGTTTGGTTACCATATTTTTGGAAAAACATTGTTTTGAATAGTGAATTTTTGGAGAATGTGTGTTAAAAAGTAGGAATTTTTTTTTGATTTACTTGTAAAATATTTTATTGTATGAATGTGCGGATGAAAATGAGTATGTAAAAAAAGAATTTTGAAAGAATGGGAGACAAACAGGGACTAAAAGACTTCCTAAGAGTTAAAATAAAACTTTGACCTAGGAATACTAATGCAACAAAGATTTGGAAAAGTTGAACTCTTGCTACTGTATCAACTTTACATCACTAACGTGTGTATGAATTGTATGCTCGTAAATTTCAAGCATAATCGCTAGATTCACAACCAATTTCCTTAATGAATTTTGTGAGGTTGGTATGATGTCTAAGTCGTCACTTAGATACGGGGCGAACCCAATGCGTGTTAGAGATGTTGGAAAATTGGTCTTGGCCTCTTAGCTCCTTCATGTGGACTAACTCAATCTATATGCTTTAATATGAGTTGGAAGGATTAGTTTTGTGGGACGGTTGCTTGTATGGAAAGTTGAACCGTTTCACTTGTTTTTTCTTGAAAATGTACAGGACAGCAAATCATTTGGGCGCAATAATTAAGAACGCCTTGTTTTCCTAACGTTTCAAAAAACATACCTCTTCAGAGTCAATACATTACAACCTCAGCAAATGACATAAGGACTCTTCAGCTTCAACATGAATAGCTTCGGCAAAGGCCTAAGCCGTTCCAAATCATCTCTTCGGGGTAAACGGCTTCGACTAAACAGACCTCAACTGACCCTTTTCAACATTTTTCAAAAAAATGAACAGATTCGAAGTACACAGCATCAGACAACAAGAACTTTACCTCCATCTTTAAAATTTCAGTAAATCACAAGGCGAAGGTTTTCAATATTTCAAAGTTCCAAACAACATCCACGATAAGTACTTTACGTAAATCCTAAATTTCGTCGTTCTACTTTTAAATTCTAATTATAATATAAATATTTATATTTATATTTTGGGGATTATTGTGTTGTAAAATTAACCACTATTGGAAAATAACCACTCCAACAAAAATCTAGATAAGAGAAGTCCATGCATCATATGAATAATTATGCATAAATTTGGGGGACTATTGTTACGTCTCGCCACCGAGGCTCCAGGCTAAGATTATGTGGTAGTCCACGTAGAGATATAAGTCGTTGATAAAGTTAACGAAGACCTCGATTGGATAGAGTGGCAGGGGGAAAGGAGTGGCCAAGTCAAAGAAAAGATTCCTAAGCTCTCCATTCTTTAGCTCCCTTTGGCCGAAGCCCTCGTGGCTCTCAGATGATTTGCAAGTAATCTTTAGGAATGATTGATGTGACGTTTGTAATAATGAATGCCAAGTTTGTCAGTTGAGGACGTAGGGTGGTTGACTCGTTGTCAATGTATTAAATGTGTAGTAGGCTAGTGATGTGATACTCTACGTGGTTCTTATCCAATAGTTACCACTACGGCCATAACTTTATATATAGCAACTCTTGTAATATTTTAATCTAATGCAACTCTTTACACTTAAAAGCCATCTTCGATATTCTCTAGCTTATTTCACATTCTTGTTTCCTTATTTTAGATCATCTTGTTTTGATTGAGTTGCTTATAGTTGATGTTTTATAAACAACCACATTTAAACATGCCTCTGTTGTCTGAACATTTTTGTCTCGCGTGTTAAAGCATCTCCTACGTTCATATATAGCGACCCCGTCCTACCAAGTCTTCGGTCAAAGCATGTTGGAACTTGCTCGCGTGAACGCGAGTGAGCCCGATATCTGTCCACGTCATCTTTGCAAAAAGTGAGGTCTACAGTTCTCCTCGGTGACTGTTAAATAGTTGAATGATTTTTGTCTTATTTTTACTTTCTTTCCCCGCTTAATTGTTAATTGGTTGCAGAAGAAATATAGAATTATATTCTGGCAATCCCTTCTTTCTACAGGATATCTAGTGCTAATTGAATTTGAACATGCTCGGGAGTGATGTTTGAGTTATTTTTAAGCTTCCATGATGCGTTACGCAAAATTACACCTTTGGTTTAGATTTAAGATTAAAGAAAAGTTTTTGTTGCTTTATAAATTTATTTTGTTCACCCTGAAAGTCTTCCATTCCTTTCCTTATCTTTGCAAGCTGTTCTACCTGAAATTGTAATGTTTATGCTACAGATTAAACCTCCTCATCCATCAGATCGGTTTACACAAATACTTTCTATTGGAATTGGTGGTTCAGCTCTTGGACCTCAGTTTGTCGCAGAGGCATTGGCTCCTGATAATCCTCCTCTCAAGGTAGATAAAAACTTTAAACTGAAAATGATGATATTGACCATCTAGTTCTCATGCTTTGAGAATTAGTTTTCTTTTTCTTGGACAGAGCTTGTTTTCCTATATGGCCTATAGTTTAGCTTTGGCGTCTTACTCAAATTTCCATGTATTTTATGCTACTGTTGAGATCTGATCACAAGCAATTGATTTCTCTTTTAACATTTAGTGAATCAATCAAGTAAATTTACTTGAATAACTCACATATCTTATTTTTTTAGTATTTATTACCTATTCAAAGGAAAGTACTCCAGAAACATTTGCTCACGTTTCTTGTTACAAATTCTAGTAATTTTGATTTATGTTGTGATAGATGGTTACTAGGTTTTTGTTTATATACATCTTAGAAGTTTGTAAGATTGTTATTAAAAGGGATGCAGGCTTAACATGTTGCGATAAATTTGGCCCTTGTTTGGTTCTGATTAAAATTTAGGTTTTAATCAAAGTCAAAGTCAACAATTCATTTAAACCACATATTTTATGGATCCCAAAACATTTCTACCACAATTTTTTTTTTTTTAAAGATACATTTCTACCACATATTTCATCAATTTCTATCAAAATCTACCGAAAATCTAATTTTAATCCCCTAGATTTTAATCCCCACCGAACAAGAGCTTGATTGTAAGTGGCCCAAATGCTTCTCTCTAGCACACATTTTGATTTTGAGAGAAAAGACTCGTGTTTTTTTTAATTAAATTGTTTACTGCCAGCTCGCGGGATCTTCATATCATTTCACAGTGGGGATCTCGAATAGTATTTTGCATACTGGTTGATTCTATCAGAATTGTGTCATCACATTTGCAGATAAGATTCATTGACAATACAGATCCAGCTGGCATTGATCATCAAATTGCACAGCTTGGCCCTGAGCTAGCTTCTACACTTGTCATAGTCATATCGAAGGTATTCAAGGCCATAACTTCTCTATTTGGTATTTTATTCGTGGGATTTATGATACATAACTGATACCTTCATTTTACCTAGAGTGGAGGTACTCCGGAGACTAGAAATGGTTTGCTGGAAGTTCAAAAGGCCTTTCGAGAAGCTGGTCTGGATTTTGCAAAACAGGTTTTGGTTTTCAGGTTCTTCTTTCTGCTTTATTTAATTTCCTTGTTAGCTTACACATCTTTCATGATTTTTTTTGATAATGATTACTTCTATATATGGAGATAACTAATTTTTGATAGATTGGAAGTGTCATATGCTGCTGACTGGTTTTCATACATAGGGTGTTGCAATTACGCAAGAGAATTCGTTACTTGACAACACAGCACGAATTGAGGGCTGGTTAGCTAGATTTCCTATGTTTGACTGGGTGGGTGGTAGAACATCTGAGATGTCTTCTGTTGGTTTACTACCAGCCGCACTTCAGGTTTGTAATTTTTAAACTAAGAAGCTTATTCATCTTTTATTCCATGAAAGTTTTCACGTAATAGATATGGTGTTTAACTTTTTCATCTGCATATGCATTATTCTTACTCCAGGGAATTGATGTTAAAGAAATGCTTGCCGGTGCAGCATTGATGGATGAAGCAAATAGGAACTCAGTGGTATGACTATTTCTGTATTATTTTGAAGTGAATTTAGTAAATCGCCTTTTGTAGATTGTGCTCTTCTTACATCCTTGGCTATGCTGTGCTTAGATATATATAAGCCTATGTTTGACTCATTTTTGTAAACTGTTTATAAAGTCACGTTTTGCCTACACGTTTCAAGGACCCACAAGCACTACCCACTTATCCGCTACGCATTTCTATATATTTATAATTTAAACCGTTTATAAACACTTCTAAACATGCTTTAAATTTATATAACATAACTTCACTAGCATTCGGATGAGTTATTTGATCAATTAGTTTGTCTGTAGCCTTTCATCTGCACACATTTTTAGCTGTACATTGACAAGTTTCTATGCATATAGAGTCATACATGTTTGTGTATGTACATGTGGTTCATATATAAATGTTATGAAGTGAGCCTCTGCCAGAAACGTGGAATAACATAAACATAATTCCTTATAATATGTTGTTCAGGTAAGGAATAATCCAGCAGCACTGCTGGCCTTATGCTGGTATTGGGCTTCTGACGGAGTAGGATCTAAGGTTTGAATTGTTTAGATTTTATTAATCATCATTATGGAAATTATGTTTCCTATTATGAACAGAAAAATATACCTGTACTATTTGGCTGCCTGCAGGATATGGTTGTCCTTCCTTACAAGGACAGCCTATTGTTGTTCAGTCGATATTTGCAGCAACTGGTTATGGAATCTCTTGGGAAAGAGTTTGACCTGGATGGTAACAGGGTAAGCTAAGAACTTAATCTAAAAATTCAGTCCTATTTTAGTAATTTTTAAAAACTAAAACAATTGATGCAGCGTGTTTAATTTCATTAATTTCTTTATAATGTTATAATCACATATATTTCATCTCCCAGTCTTTATATGCCATTTTTCTTTGGTCATGTTTCAATAAGCATGAATGAGCTAGAAACAATTCCAAAAGACATTTTACTGATTTTTGCCCTGCATTTTCCTCGACTTCCCAAAACCTTAACTATAGCCTTCCCACCCACCGCCCAAAAAAAAAAAAAAATTAAAAAAGAGAAGACACTTCGACCCCGAAAACTTGTATACGAAAAAGTTTGTGTATGTAAGTGATAATTTCCTTTTATCTGGATTATGTATATGTATTAGCTTTGTTTATGTGGAATATATTTATGCTCTCTTTGTAATCATGTTGATGGCTGTGATCCGTCTTCCAGAATAACATGGAAAGATCTTAATTTTGAACTTGTTACCTTTACAATTCAATTTGTGCCTTTATGACCTTAAGGAAAGATTTAGTAATTAAAACCAAATATAGTTTTCATGTAAAATCTTGAATAGATTACTTTGTCAGTCGGTAATAAATTGTGAATTTCATCAAGCAACAAGCTTTATGCATTTTTCTTTTAGTGAACAACTTTTCTTCCAAACTAGGACATGATCCTACATTTTCAGGACACATGCACTGGTTCATATTCTTCTGATTATGGCCAATAAAACAACAGGATGGTTGGATCCATATACAAAAAAATTGAAAATTTTATGTAGGTAATGGCTTGATTTGAATTTGGAAGCATGAAAATACAGAATATATTCTTAACCATATACCAAAAACTCTTGTAAGGATGAGATTTGAGCTTTTTAGAAATAATAAAGTGATCTGAAATCAAAGTACTTAACAATTTAAATTATCAGAGGTGGTAGCGTCTATGCTGGGAGATAGTGAGTGAGTGAGTGGTGAACAAAGCGAAGCCTGATGTGCCTTTTCTGTTTGTAAGTTTGTTTTTTTAGATTTTTCTTTTTGGCCAGGAATTCCTTTTTCCAAGGAGAAACAGAAATATCAAATTAATAAACCAGGGTTCTTCTTGTTATGCTTGCAAAATAAATGACATTATCCTCTATTCGATTTGCATCCTGCTCCAGTTAGATGAACTAATTAGGTCATATTTGAAATTTGGGTACTAATCCAACATTTCAGGACCAAAATTTCTTTCATCTCAGGAAGGAATTGTGGAAAGCTCAAAATTTTTTCCATCCATGTGCTTTGAAAATGTTGTTTCTGCCAAACAGAATTATACATGATTAATTTTTTAAAAAATTCCTGGACTCGGACTTCTCCAAATATCCATTATTTGGGAACTTATCCTCGTTCCTAAATAATGACTTGAGCGAAGGCCCAATTATTAATGCTTCACACAAACTGCTATATCTGTTGTAATATATCATTAGCAATTAGCAGTGATTGATTTTCAAAGCAACTGATACATCGGCCACTAATAGGTCTCTTCAACTTTCTTGCCTTGATAGAATTCATGAGGTGATGAGAATGTTTTAGTGATCAGATATAATTTTGAAATTTCTTATATAGGAAATTGAGATGTGATGTTGATTTCATGTTTTGCCCATTCTTTGCTTATTTGCAGGTGAATCAAGGGCTCACTGTTTATGGAAACAAAGGGAGCACAGATCAACATGCGTAGGTGTTCATTCTAATTTTATAGTTTGTATATGTGTGTGTACAGATTTCCACTGGGATAAGCATGAAGATATCAATTTTTACAGGTACATTCAACAGCTGAGAGATGGTGTGCACAACTTTTTTGTGACATTCATTGAAGTTCTACGTGACAGACCACCTGGCCATGATTGGGAGCTTGAGCCAGGGGTCACTTGTGGTGACTACCTGTTTGGATTTCTACAGGTTGATTTCTCATGCTTTATATCAATTTTATTTCTATGTTATAGGTTAGTTTTGTGAACCCCATTTATTTAGTGAATGCATGACATAAACTGCACGATATTAACTGTCTATTAGTCCCCTGTGATCTCATGATTTTCAAAATTCTTGTTTCATATATGTTACAATGTTGGCACTATTTTCAGATGATGCTATTTTAACATTTGATCCAAATGTATGCAGGGAACAAGATCTGCTTTATATTCCAATGAGCGGGAATCCATTACTGTCACTGTGCAAGAAGTAACGCCTAGATCTGTTGGGGCTCTGGTAGCACTCTATGAGCGAGCAGTTGGAATTTATGCCTCACTGGTCAACATTAATGCCTACCATCAACCTGGTAAACTGCTTTCCCTTGCCTCCTTCCGAGATTTCACACAGAACTAAGAATGTAACTGTCATTGTCGCAAAATCAAGGCTTTTCAGTGAGGTTTCGGAGGGATCTTTCATAATGGAGAATGCTTATGGTATCAGAAAATTTAGTTGATGCATGTGCTTCTCTAGTTACTTCACCCTGGTTTACACTCGCCTGCTAATTATACAGGTGTGGAAGCTGGCAAGAATGCAGCAGGAGAAGTTTTAGCTCTTCAAAAGCGTGTTCTTGCGGTACTAAATGAGGCAAGGTATGCTTACGATATTTTATGTGAAGAAAAATCATAGCTTTATGTTGGACAAATATTTCAATTCAAGGCTCTCTGTTAGATGCACGACATATCTAGATGGGTTTTATATCTTTCTATATAACCTTGGAGTGTGTTGGTTGGAAAGTGGGGGAAAATATCACATACGGATTGTGTTAGAAAGGATAATGGGTGGGTAGTTTTTGGGGCTATGAAAGAGCCTAGAAATAGAGGGACAAGGGGTTATGCCTAGGGGTTGGCAAAACCCGATCGAACCCGTCAAAACCTAACCAACCCGACTGGTTTGAGTTGGTTTTTTTATTGTTTTCACATGGGTTGGGTTGGGTGGATTGGTTGTGTAGGCTGGGCGGAGCGGGTTATGGGTTAACTCATAAAAATCGAATAAACCCGCCCAACCCAACTTGACTATATTTATGAACTTTACAAGTGTTATGATGTTACTTGGAAACTCTTAGAATAATATTATAAGACTTGGATAGAATGCATTTTACGAAAAATAATACAAGCAAATACATATTCATCACAAACACATTTTAATTGTCAAAATATTTTTTGACTTCATATAATTTAATATTAATGTGTCCATGTAACATTTCTGAGCATGAAGTACCAAAATAATTCAGATTTTTGTTCATTGCAACTATTGTGACCAAATATTATATAAATTACGAGTCAATTATAAATCCGTCCAACCCGACCCGTCTACTTTAAGTCTTTGTTGACAAGTTGTTCCAATCCGACCGATACTTGATTGGATTGGGTTTCAACCTTTACACGAGTTGGGTTTGGTTAAATTATGATCAAACCGATCACGTTGAGTTTAGTTTGGGTTGAGGCAAAAATCGACCCGACCCAACCCAACCCAACCCAACCCAACCATCTTAACATTCTCCTTCCGACCACATTGAAATTTCGTTTTTCTTCTTAATTGCCTAATATTCAATATCATAACATATTATGTATCTTACTCAATTACTTGGAATTTCCCCTTCACCAAAGATTGATTGTGCCAATGCTGCAAGCCTGCAAACAGGACAATGCAAGACAAGACCTTTTCCAGTTTAAATACATGGTTTCTCATCTAAATTGTTCTCTATTTGGAGTCGGAGGAAGTAAATTAGAGTTCGTTACGTTTTTCAGTTCATTAGAGGGACATTTCCATCTCTATCTATCCTGCCAAATTCTTTATATGTTAAGAAGTACATATAATAATTTGCAAGTCACGAGGTTTGCTTGTTTTTTATTAGCAACAAGTAAAGAGTAGCCTATTTCAGGGAGCATATGAGTTGTGTTAAGTGCAACCTCTTTTATCTTTTCTTTTTGAAAACTAGAATTAATGAACTTACGAATACTTGTTAATGTAAAAAATGTGGATTGTAAATGTGCGCATTATGGATTGACTCTTCAGTATATCTAGCTGAAGAGTAACTAACGTTGTTTTTCAATTTATTTCTTCCCTGTTCAGCTGTAAAGAGCCCGTCGAACCTTTAACTCTCGAAGAAATAGCTGACCGTTGCCATTCCCTTGACGATGTAAGTACTACCACAGCTTGGATGAATTTATTGCATGATTTCTAAGATGGAGTGGAAAGTACCAACAGTATTAAATAAAAACCAGAACCTCAAAAGGTTGTCTGTTATGCTGTTCAATATGATCTAATACTGCAGACTGTAAATGTGCACGGAAATCACTTTAACGCATTTTCATCCAAATTTATTATAAAACACAGTTTGGTGCGTGCTTGATTGTCGTTTTTGGTGGCAGATTGAAATTATATACAAGATAATTGCACACATGGCTGCTAACGATAGAGCTCTTATTGCTGAGGGGAGTTGTGGATCACCCAGGAGCATTAAGGTTTTCTTGGGGGAGTGCAATGTCGACGAGATGTATGCCTAAATTTCAATGATTTCTTTCATTTGATAACATGCTTATCTTTAGTTCATGAAACAAGAGGTTGCTTCATTTTCTCCAAAAATAATTATGTGAGTTCTGGTTAATAAAAAAACGTACGTCTCTTTCCTTTGACAAGAAATAAGAATTATTTTGCCTGTTTGTTTTTGCTTGAGATTATCCTTTTTAAATACTTTATTATTCAATATTTAAATAATCATGAATCGTGCTGGGTTCTACAGAATGTGTGGATAAAAAAGTGAGTAATAAATTGTGGGTAACGGGTGTGTTTGTCTAGCTTATTTCAGTTTCTTCACCATTTCGTTCATTCTATTCTTAATTCTATATTGTTATTCTGTTATTCTCTAATTTCCAATTTCATATATATATATTTCTGTTATTAATTTTTTTTTCTTTCACACTATTTTTGTAATATTTGACGTAATGAATAGCAAATCATCGTGAAACAGTGAAAACGTATTTGCCGTCTATTTCAAGTACAAAATGAAAAACTGTATTATTTCTTGTTTGTTACATTTCCAAACATGAAAGGAGTAATTAGTATGTTTATTTATTTTATAAGTGCCAAGTTTAGTTAAGTGCATATTAAGCTGAAACTCATAATTTCAATTTGGATAATAAAATTGTTGATGTCAGAGAAGTAGCACGTCCTAATCAAGTTTCATAATTGTTAATGGATTGATAAATAAAATATATACCTTTACTTTTGAGCGAAGAGTCATACTCGAATGCTTTTTGAGTCTACTCTCCTCGCGCTCGCAAACTTATTCAAGTCGTTTTGAATTGATAAAGAAGCATGTCCGTAAAATTGAAATTGCTAAAGACAAAATAGGTTGATTAGCGCAAAACCCTCCTTATGCGTTAGACATGCTGTGCAAAATTCACCCACATTAGTGTAGGATATTTCATTGCCGTCTATGTTTTTTTTTCAATAAAAAGTTGTGAGATGACGAATATATTCTCAAGAAAAGAAGAAAAAAAATAACGAACTAATTGTAATCACAGTCTCAAATTGTTCAAAAAGAGAAAAACAGTCCCAAATAAATAATAGAAAATAAAAATAAAAAATCTCCCTTCATCCTCCACTACCCTCTTCTTATCACCACCACCTTCTTTCCTCAACTTCACACTCAAATGCCTAATCCAATCTCTTTATTTGCTCCATTGCATTTTTATTTTATTATACATAAATAATCCAAGCACAGATCGAAGCTGTCACTAGCTGTATTTTCCACCAAATCCAGCAAATTGTTCAAAAAGAGAAAAACA
>CAIGRT010097630.1:0-21706 GCA_903798405.1 Fraxinus platypoda | reverse complement strand
AGTATTAGTCAATTATGTGATAATGGTTATATCATAAATATCGAATTTGAAAGTAATGAAAAATGTCTATCAAGCTTAAAAGAGGATAGATCTTCTCTTAGGTCATTTTAGCAAGATCTTCTCTTAAAAATTTCCAAAAATTGTGTTTGAGAGGATTGCCAAATTTAAAATTTGAGAGAGATAAGATCTGTGATGCTTGTCAATTTGGGAAACAAGTGAAAGTTCTTTTAAACTTAAATTACACTCTTCATCTACACAACCTTTGCAACTTTTCCACATTGATCTTTTTGGACTATCAATAACTTTTAGCTTAGGTTGTAAACATTATGCTTTCTTCATTGTCGATGACTTTTTTAGATATACTTGGGTCTTATTTTTGAACCTAAAGGATGAAGCCTTGAATTCTTTTAAACATTTTTGTAAAAATGTTCAAAATGAAAGAGATATACAATTACAACTATTAGAAGTGATCACAATGGAGAATCTGACAATATCGCATTTGATAAATTTTGTAACGAAAACGGATATGAACAAATTTCTAGGCTCCTAGAACTCCTCAACAAAATAGAGTAGTTGAAAGGAAGAATCGTACATTTCAAGAAATGGCTAGCACTATGCTTAATGAAAATAGCCTACCAAAATATTTTTGGGCCGAAACCATTAACACCACTTGCTACGTTGTTAATCGAGTTCTTGTCAGTTGAAAGAAAACAAAAACTCCCTATAAGTTTTGGAAAAATAGGGTTCCAAACATAGGCTATTTCAAAGTTTTAGGTTGCAAATGTTTCATTTTGAACACAAAATAAAATTTGATTCAAAATCCATTGTTGGAATTGTCCCAAGGATATTCATCAACAAACAAAGTTTATAGAGTCTTTAACAAAAGAACTCTAGTAATTGAAGAATCTATGTATATTACCTTTCATGAATCTAATTCTTTTGATCAAGAGAGATGTATTACTCATGATGTAGGATTGGAGATTCCATTCGAGCTATTAACTTGATCAAAACAAGGATGATCTTAAAAATCTTGAAGACAATTACGAGAAAGAAGCAAATAATCAAATGATGTAGTAAAATCTACCGAAAGTAATCCACCCCTACCTCAAGAATTGAGGTTTGTTTCCTCTCATCCAAATGAACTTATTATTGGAGATCCATCTAAAAGTATTACTACTAGAGTTTCTACTAGAAATCAATTCAATAGTTGTGCATTTATTTCTCAAATTGAACCAAGAAATTTTAAATAAACTGAGTTTGATGAATATTAGATTCTAGATATGCAAGAATAACTAAATCAATTTGAAAGAAACCATGTTTGAGATTTAGTCTCTAGGCCAAATGATCAAACCGTCATTGGCATGGTCTTAGAAATAAACGTATAAGAATGGGATATCCATCTAAAGGTATTACTACTAGAGTTTCTACTATAAATCAATTCAACAGTTGTGTATTTATTTCTCAAATTGAACCAAGAAATTTTAAAGAAACCGGGTTTGATGAATATTAGATTCTAGTTATGCAAGAAGAACTAAATCAATTTGAAAGAAACTATGTTTGGGATTTAGTCTCTAGACCAAATTATCAAACCGTCATTGGCATGGTTTTAGAAATAAACGTATGAAAATGGGATAATTGTGCGTAATACTGCTAGAATAGTGGCTTAAAGATACAATCAAGAAGAAGATATTGATTTTGAGAAAATATTTGCACCGGTTGCTAAATTAGATTCAATTCGCATGCTTCTTGCATTTGCTTACCATAAATGATTCATTCTCTATCAAATGGATGAGAAGAGTGCATTTTTAAATGGTTTGTTACAAGAAAAAGTCTTTGTTAAGCAACCTCCCCGTTTTAAAGATCACAAGTCTTTGGATCACATTTTAAACATAGAAAAGCTCTTTATGATTTAAAGTAAGCTCTTAGAGTTTGGTATGAAAGGTTGAGCAAATTTCTACTTTTAAATGGCTTTTCAATGGATAAAGCCGATACTACTCTTTTCATCAAAACTCAAAAGAATGTTATGATTGTTGTTCAAATTTATGTTGACAATATTATATTTGGTGCAACTAATATTTGTCTTTTTGAAGAATTTTC
Organism: Fraxinus platypoda; assembly: GCA_903798405.1. Taxonomy (NCBI): domain Eukaryota; kingdom Viridiplantae; phylum Streptophyta; class Magnoliopsida; order Lamiales; family Oleaceae; genus Fraxinus; species Fraxinus platypoda. Next base: position 19,609 of record CAIGRT010097630.1, on the reverse strand, counting down.
AAAATGTATGAGCAAGGAATTTGAAATAAGTATGATGGAAGAACTTAAATTCTTCCTTAGACTTCAAACTAAGCAAACTTATGATGGAATATTCATTAGTCAAAACAAGTATATATTAGACATGTTGAAAATGTTCGATATGGAGGAATTAAAGCCGATGAATACTCTGATGAGCTCATCCGTAAAATTAGACAAAGATGATCGAGGTACTTCCGTTGATATAACAAAATATCGAGGTATGATCGAATCTTTTCTTTAGTTAATTGCAAGTAGACCCGATATTTTGTTTAGTGTGTGCTTAGGTGCCAGATTTCAATATAATCCCAAAGAATTTCATCTTAATGCCGTAAACCAAATTTTTAGATATCTTAGTAATACTAGAACTCCAGGTCTTTGGTATCCAAATGACACTCACATTGGCCTACTTATATATTGGGATGCCGATTGGGCTAGTTGCACAATTGATCGTAAAAGCACTAGCAGAACATGTCATTTTCTAGGCTTTGCACTTGTATCATGGTGTAGTAAGAAACAAAATTCCTTTGCATTGTCTACCACCAAAGACGAATATATCTCGGCCACTAATTGTTGTGTACAAGTTCTATGGATGAAACAAACACTCAGTGATTATCACTTAACTTTTGACCATATACATATTATAAGTGATAACACGAGCGCTATAAATCTATCAAAAAATCCCATCTTGGATTCTCGAACGAAGCATATTGAAATTAGAAACTACTTTTTACGAGATCATGCACAAAAGGGAGATATTGCGATAGAATTTGTAAACACCGAAAATCAATTGGTCGACATTTTTTTACTAACGCTCTAGCTCTTGATAGATTTTCATATATTCGAAGAGGTTTGGGCATTCTAGATGAAATTGAAATATGTGGCTAATGTGTCTATTTGTTGATAAAATTGTTGATTTTATGTCGTTTCATCATGATGCTCGAAATTTTATTAAAACTATGACGTAGACGTCCGGATTCCTAGGCCGAAAGTGCAGACATCCAAATGAGGAACCGGACAACCATGAGGACATCTGGATTAAGTTATTCGGATTGATAGAAAATTTAGGACTTTTCCATGCGGACGTCCGGGTCTGTGTAGCGGACATCTGGATCTGGGTAATTCTAGATTTTAAATCGCAATTCAAAACCATTTCTTCCTCATTTTCTCTTTTCTCTTTTCTCTTCCTTCTCTATCGCATGCAAATCCACCATCTATTCACCCATTTTTGTTCACATTTCATCATTTTACTCTCTCAAATCCAAAAACATATCTTCTCATCCTCTAATTTTTATCAAAATCCCTAATTTTCTCTCATTAAAACCCCCCCAAAACATACACTTTTGAATATTTTCAAACCCTAGGTTTGATTTCTATCTTATTTTTCTTTTAATCTCTATTCTTCATCATGTCTAGTCGACAAGAAAGCATATGAAGGCTACTTTAAGGCATCCTTCATCACCTTCATCGAATGGAGAAACTCCAAGTGCCAGCAAATCCTTTTGAAAAATCTCCAATTTTAATAATTTTGCTGACTTTACCATTGAAGCAACCACATTTCACATAGAATAATACTTTGAAAACATGGGTTGGGGGTCGACATCCACTTTAGAGGAAAATGTATATCCCCGTCTTATGAAAGAATTTTACAAAGCATGGTTATCACTCCTAGGTTGGATGAAATTTCTTGTTTACTTAAAAACACCCACATTACCACCACCAAAACTCTCATTCGAGAAATTCTCGAGCTCAAGGTGTGTGAAAACCAAAATTTTCTTCATAAAGCTCATCCCGCTTTGGAGGGATATAATCCTACCGAGGCATGCCGTAGAGTTACAAGGAAAAGCATAAAAAATATCACCAAACTTAGTGTCAATCAACTCACTCTTCCATGTAAAGTTTTGCAAAATATCATTGCACATGTCATTCTTCCTCGAAAGGGACATCGAGATGAAGTAAATAATTTCGATCTCTTCATTCTCGATTCATTTCTAGTTGGACGAAAATTAGACTTTTCAATTATTGCAATTAGTCTCATGAAGCTTGTCAATTCCACTCGACATGTCAAAGCTTTAAATTATGGCATGCTACTTACCGAATTTTTTAAACATTTTGAAATTCCTTTACATGATAAGACCCCTGTTTCATTCCAACCCATTTATACCATCAATATCCAAACTCTCAAATGTATGAAAATTGTTAAAGAACATGGTCAATGGATGGCTCACACCAAAGGATTTGATCCCACTTCGGGTCCTTAGACTCTACCTTTTGACGGAGATGAGGATGATGACGACGATGATGTACCACACGTCCCAAACCCCTCTCATGATATTTCGGGCTCTAATGCTCCTCTACCTACCAGTTGTTTTACATTTATCGAGGATCACTACAATCTCCTCTACGGTTGCATTGACTCACTCACATCATTTGTCGATCGGCTAGCCAGATTAATACATCAAGTACTCGCTCGATAATATGCTATACCAGCTCAACTCAATGACTTCTACACTTGATTCAACGCACTGCACCACCCATCACCTCTTCCGGAGCCTTAGATATCTAGTTGTTATTATTTTCATTTTTTATTTTTATACTACTTGGAATGTGATTTATGTGGATTTAATGAAAATTATGCTATCTATAACTTGAATAAGAATTTTGATGTGACGATTATTCTTTTGTTTAAACTAGCATTCTGTGTCTAATTGATGGAGGGAGGGAGGGGGGGATATTGTTCTTTCCTATGTTGATTTAACTTTTGATCATAATTGCTCTATCTTTTTCCTATGCCAAAAGGTGGAAAGTGAGATGAGATGATTATGCATGACTATGAGTTTTTAAATAAATGGTTATTGATTTGTAAAATAAGGGGGAATATATGAAATACATGATTTTTATTCCTTATCAAGTGTTTGTCATAATCAAAAATGGAGAAATTGTTGACCTATGGTTGACTTTATCCTTGATGTTTTGATCATAACAAACAAATTGATTTTTGTCTCTAACAATTGATATCAATGAAGGAAGTGATGAAAGCCGAAAATTTAAGATAAATCATTTGAGACAGATAGCTTTGATAAGTCAAACATCAAAGGAAGATAGTGGATTAGACTTTTATATTTACTTGTAAAGGTATAAACACTTCAATTCTTAGCACTAAACGATGAAAGCTCAAAACCATTTTGAAGTGATAAAAATTACTTTGATCATCACTTGTATAAATCATTTCTTTTTAAAAGCGAAAATTGATTTTCAAAATTATAAGTGAAAATTAGGGTCCTGTTTGAGAGAAATTTTCAGTTTAAGTTTTATCGAGAATATGACCGTTACAATACAAGGCCTGTATCCATTTTCCAAAATTCTGACACAGCACTACAAAAAAGAAATTGTAAGATTCTCTCTCCCTCATTTACGTTTTCACCCTCAATTCTCAACCACTCAACTGGAGGAAAATTCATTTCCACTTACACTATTGCCTTTACCATTTTATCAATAGTGTCTTTCTTCCATTTCTGACTTCTCCTCTTTCACCATCCTTCTTGAAAATAAAATTGAACTTTTCTCTTCCCTTTAAAATTATCCGTGTATCCAACCCATTATATGTGTGTCTCTCTCTTTCTCTCACTACATTTTCATTCTTCACAGTGCCTTTTTCTTCCCTCAACACTAATTGTTGGTGACGGTCGATTTTCAGATTGCGATGGCGACGACGACGAGCCCAGAAAAATTTAAAGTCCTTCAATATATAGTTAGCTATGTTGTGTTGTCTTCGTCTCACTACCGTTCCCAAACATTGATTGTGGCTCTCTCCATTTCCTCCATCCAAATCGCCGATGACCCTCGATTGCGGTGACGACGGCGACGAGCCCCATCAGGTGAAAAGTGCTCCAACATTTGTTAAATATTTTACAGACAGTGCTATTTTTTTCATAATATGGCTACATATTTATGGGATGTTAATATTTGCCCTAAATTTTATAGTGGTTATTCATCGATTATATGAAGGTAGGAAAATTAGTGCAAACGCTTAAGTGAAAAAGAACAACGAATGAAAACCTGTAACCGAAATTTGTTTGTGCTAAGAGTTACTGCGTTACGTAATCATCTTTTACTTCACGATTCTCGTTCTTCTTTCACAGGTCAGAGACTCTAACTCCGCCCAATACGTCGCACCCCGCTATCGGGGATTTTCATTTGAAGTCCACCCCGCCATCGACAGTTTGTTGTGGTCGTCACGTATAAATTGCTCGTACTCATGGATCCGTTTCACTCTCAGGTTGATTATCAGCTTCATGCGGGCTCGTCCACACCCGCACATGTCAACAACGACGAAGGCTCCCAAAAAAATGCATGATGGAATCTGGCGGTACTAAAGGTGTTCATCGTCTCCTGCGAAACAGTCATTGCAGAGGGACATCGACAGGGTCGGTGCTTCACCAAACACGGGTGGGAGCGAGTTATATTTTTGTTAACACCACATCCGAGCACAAATGGAGTAAGCAGCAGTTGCAAAACAAATGGGACTCCATGAGGTGGGACCACCAATGGGTAAGGGAGTTGCTTAATTGCACTGGGGTTGAGTTCAACACAACAACCAGACACATTTGCGCCGATGAGGAATAGTTGTGTCGGAAAATAAAGGTTTATCTTTCCCTCTATCACTTGTAATCTGTTTGTCGTGGTACTTATTTATCTCAAATGTTAACGTAGGAAAATAACAACTACAAGGACTACAAGGAGAAAGACGTAAGTGACATCTACATCCGATATCGTCAGTTGTTCGGAGATACGTTCGACAGTGAAAAATATGCAATTACACCGTCGAAATTATGTAGAACAGGGTTTGACTTGTTTGAAGACAGCGGTATGGAGGACTTTCGAGATGCGATCCCTGTAGATGACGAGAGTAGCGACTTAAGAGACGAGGCAGAAGACGTGCAATGTAAAATGAGTATGTCCATTTCTGGCGCACATGTAGCGGGGAGAAACGTAAGTTCGGATTGGGTCCGTGGAAGGGAAAGAAAAGAAATTAACAAGTCGAAAATTGTCGTATTCTGTGGACAGTGCTAGCAGCACCGTCGAGTTAGTGTCCGCGAAGATCTAGCGACTTGCCGACTAAAGTGAAAAACTGAGATGTTTCACTACGTGTGTATGCTTATATTACGTAAGAATACCAGGGACGTGCTCGAAGTTATGATAGATGCTGATGAGAAGATAGTTGGCTTGAGTGGGTTTTCGCCGACCACAAAAAGGGTCAGAAGAAGTGAATTCCGTTGGTTTTCTGTTCAGTTTTATTTCTTGTATGTATATGCTTTGTTTCAGTCTCTCCAATGTACCCATACGATGAATTAATTTCAGTTCCAAAAAAATGGTTTACGCACAGTTCTTTGCTTAACATATTGTTCAATATTTGGGGTTTGTCATCTATATTAACCTGTTACGTATATAACTTATTCAAGTGCAGTGGGACCCCCACTCCCATGAGAAATTTTGAGTACGTCCATTTTGGTAGGCTTTCCCATGAAAAGACTGAAAAAGGGTCACTGTGAATTTGGTGTAAGGTCCTTTATTTACTTTAATGAATTTTCCAATCTATTTGACTTGAACATGCCAAATAATGTACTCCTGTATTAAATGCTAGTTGAATTCCAACATATTTTCATACATATACTACAAGGGTAGTCCCTTTAAATAGAGTTCTTGCTCTCTGAAACTGTATCCACATCGTGTGCATTTCTTTTTTAGCAGAAAATATTGCAATGAAAGACTTCGACTTCGATTGCAGTCTAATGTCGGAGTCAGATTCTGAGGATAAAGTCAAAGAGGAGGACTACTTGACAGAGTTAGCAGCGGATATACTGGAGTGGCTACGAGCAGACTAGCTGAATGTGATGTGAGGAACAGCTATCATGCACAACGTCGACGTATTCGTAGATATCCTTTTGCTCGGAATGGTCTTATGTTTATGTTGGAGGCAATGCAAGGAATTGGGCAACTCTGTAGCTAGGAGTTTCGAATGTACCTTACAATGTTGAGACGTTTTGCACATATTCTTCGTGACGATTACGAACCGAGGAGAAGTCGGCATGTGGACGTGTACGAACATGTTGGTATGTTTTTGTGCATATTAGCCAATGGGAAGGGGTACAGACATGTGCAGACATTATTTAATCATTCGTTACAAACTGTATGCTACTACTTCAAAGAAGTGTTATGAGCAGTCATTGCGCTTTCAACAAATACAATCAGACCGCACCCAAACTACAATGCAGGGACAGAGCATCATGTCCCTAATATGAGGAAGCACCCGTTATTCAATAATTGTATCGGTGCGATTGACAGAACTCACGTTAGAGCTGTACTGCCTCGCCACGAACGGATCAACTTCATTGGCCGAAAAGGTATTCCAACACGGAATGTACTTGCAGCATGCGATTTCAATTTATACTTCATGTTCGTGCTTGCAGGCACTACTGGAAATGTACACGATGCACGAATTCTTAATCGTGCGATCTACAGTCCAAAAATTCATTTTCCCTTACCCGCTCAAGGGAAATATTATCTGGTTTCGCACATCGACCTGGATACATGGCACCGTATAAAGGGTCAGATATATTATATCATTTTCAACAATTTCGGGACGAAGCAATTGGTCATGTCCGAAGATTTTGGAACGATCGGGAGCGGTTCAACTTTAGGCACTCATCATGCAGAAATGTAATTGAAAGAGCATTCGGTGTATGGAAACAAATGTGGTAAATACTCGATCGTATGCTGATCTACTCGTTTCAAACACAAGTAGTAGTTGTTGTAGTAACAATGGGTGTACACAACTTTCTTAGACAGGATGGAGTCGTTGACGAGGCATTTATGAGAGTTGAGACAAACCCAAGTGCTTTAGAAGTGGAACTACCTAATGAGGATGACGAAATCGCAGCCGAAATGAATGCGACTGAAATGTCGCGCAGCGAGTGGGACAGACTTCGCGATTATATGGCCCAACAGCATTGAGTTTTTCGTAGGTGTAAAACCCACATGTTGACGTTATTGGCACGTAATTTGGTCAGAGATAGTAGGAATCCCTTCCCGTAGTCAATTCCGTAAGATGTTTTATCGCTGTCGGAAAATTTCGTATTTCCAAAATATTTATTTTGAAGAAATCGGGAATTTTAGAGAATTGGTGATCCTAAAAATGAAAAAAAATATGCGTCCAATTTTTTTGCAACCACTTCAATTGTAATACTTTAATTTTGCAACGATAGTGAGTAAGACAATATCACACAAAATAAACCTTGACACGTACACGATTGGCAAAAAAAAAAGGGTTCATTGTAATACACTCCTTTGTCAAATTAGTAGGCTTTGAAAAGTCAAAGTGATGGAGAAAAATGAACCAATTATCACATAAAAATTCTTCCCACTTCACTTGCATGGCCATAAATGTTTCTACCCATTTTCACGTGAATAAGTCAAAAGTGGATTGCCAATTACTCACCCACGATAGCCTTCCTTTTATTATCGATCAGTAAAGGTAATTTTGTCAAGTGGTTGGTGTAATTGAAAAGGTAGGATCCGTCAAAATCATGCTGCAATCTGGGTTTTGTCAGAGAAATTTGAATTGGACACCCAGTAACTGTGCAACGGACAAAATTCTTCTAAAAATGATAATGAAATTTTCTCCAAATAGGCTTTAGATCACATTTTAAATATTCACACCAAACCATGCAAAAAAATGGAACAAACTCTTGAAATGTTGACATTCAAACAAAAGATTTTACGTCCGGATCATGTAATAGTCACTTTTTTTACTGTTCTAATGTCTGGTGCACAATGGCTAGTTTTTGTACAGCTGGACAAGTAAGCAGACGTTCGGTTGACTATTTGATTCCACATATATTTTTTCTCATTGAACTCTATAAATACATTCACATTTTTACATTCGTTGCAAGACTTTTTGAGAGCTTTAAAGAGTGACATTCTCCAGCAAATTTACATTGATCTTACATGTTATTTATCATGAAATCATTTATTGTGAAAATTTTTGATTGAGTGAATCAAATCCTTTATCATCATCAAAGTTTTCTTATCTAACACTTGAACTTTCATTTATTACTATTCATTGATGTGTTAACCTATCTCTCTCTTAGTACTTAATTTGTCAATATCAATTATTAAGAGATAAGTTTCAAATTGTTAAATTATTTATCTTCAAACTTGTGGATCATATTGAGGTCCAGAAAAGCTCAATATTGTATAAGGATCTGTGTTCCTTGTGTGTAAGTCATCGGATGACGTAGATCGTCGTTTTGGATCGAATCTCCACAATTACATTGTTTGCTTATTCTCTTCCCTTTTACTTATAGCTTTCATAATTGTGTTCTTTATTTGATTGATATACTCATTCCAAAATTATTTGAAATTTTGAAATTATCTTTTGAAAAAGTTTTAAAAACCAATTCACCACCTTTTGGGTTTACTATTCTTGAGCTTTCAATTGGTATCAGAGCGAGTAATTTATTTTGAAAGACTCACAATCTTGAGCAATGGCTAACCACAATCTTCAAAATATTGAGGGCATTCTGCAAATCGACCTCCCTTCTTTGATGACACATATTATAATTATTGGAAAGTTAGGAGGATGATATCTTTTCAACCCGTAGATTATAATGTTTGGGAAGTCATTGAATATGGTCATTATGTGCCTACAAAGATGATTAAGGTAGATGGAAACCCCGATCAACTGTTTCAAACCTAGAGAGGAATATGATGAAGACGATAAAAGAAAATCATCTTTAAATGTTAGAGCCAAAAAACTACTTTATTGTGCTTTAGATAGAAATGAATTTAATCGTATTAGCATGTGTGATTCTGCATATGATGTTTGGTACACATTGGAAGTCACTTATGTTTGTATGAGTAAAGTGAAGGAAACCAAAATTAATCTTTTCATTAAAAAATTTAAGAATTTTTTCATGAAACAAGATGAATTAATCTATTGTCGATATGATTACTCACTTTACCGACATTATTGATGGCCTTAAAGGCTTTGATCGTAAATTTACTAACAGTGAGCTTGTAAGCAAAATGTTTAGATCACTATCAGAAGATTAGAGCTCATTAATGATGTTGATAGAGAATACCAAACATATCAACTCATATCCATTGGAAGATCTTTATGGTATATTGATGACTTATGAGTTCAACAACGCCAAAACAAAAGAGAAAATGAAGAAAAATAAAGAAGAATCAAAGGAGCCTCAAAGCGTCAAATTGCTTTAAAATCGACAATTGAAGAAGAAACTACAAGTGAAAACATGAGTGATGAAGAACTCAATGATCTAGTTCTTGTTAGGAAATGGAGAGGTCTTCGCAACAATCGAAGATTTCAAAAGAAAGAAGAAAGTGGTGAATTTTTTTGATTGAGTGGATCAAATCCTTTATTCATCTTCATAAAGTTTTCTCATCTAACACTTGAGCTTTCATTTATTGCTATTCATTGAATTGTTAGCCCATCTTTCTTTTAGTACTTAATTGTCTATAGCAATTATTAAGAGAGAAATTTCAATTGTAAAATTATTTCTCTTCAAAGTTGTGGGTCATATTGAGGTCTCGGAAAACTCAATATTGTATAAGGATTAGTGCTCCTTGTGTGTAAGTCACTGGAAGCTTCGTAAGGTTTTGGATTGTACCATAAGTCTATCAAATATAGTGAAAAGGCCTTGCTCGTGATGACGAGCTCGATAATGGAGGACGTAGATAATCGATTTGGATCGAACCTCTACAATTACATTGTTTGCTCGTTCTCTTCCCTTTTACTTATAGCTTTCATAATTCCAAAATTATTTGAAACTTTAAAATAATATTTTGAAAAAAATTTAAAAACCAATTCACCCATCTTGGTTGGGTATTCTTGGGCTTTCAAACTCCACCTCCACCAGTATACAAGTACTATTTTGAATCAAGAGTAATCAAAGATATTAAATTCCTATTTATACCTGGAACGTGTCAAACCTAGCCAAGTGTTCTAACTATCTCACCAAACATCTCGAGTTTGACATTACTAATCCTAGTTATTTTACAAGGCTCATTATTTTCCATCATCACGGAACCCATTGTAACTATTTTATACGAAGAAAATCAATTCTGATTTGAACATATATGAAAAATGAAAGTCGAATTAGGAATTTAATCATCGTCATGTTTGGAGACCATCAGTAATTGCCAAAAGATCTCCATTATTGTATTATTCTAAGTGATTGACATTACTGAAATTTTCTGGTTGTTCCTTCTAATTTGTAGGAGCAAACATGTTCCGCCACTCACAGCAATCCCTCTTCATATACCCATTATTGTTGCATTACCAACATACTTTATCATTGTTGCTATCCTTGACTCTACTTCTTCCGTGACCTCTTGTCTTCCTCTCACGAATAACAAAACCCTCTGCCTGGGCCTCAGATTCGATGACCAGATGCTTCATTTTCTCCTTTGAATAAAGCGCATCATATACCTCGTCAATAGTAAGAGTATCCTGACAATAGAGAATGGTATCTCTAAAGTCACATATGAAGGCGCCAACAAACATAACAAAATTAGCCCTAAATCCTCTTCATCATACTTGACCTCCATGGTCTCCAAGTCAGTTCCTTGAACACCAATAGATAATGTTCCAAATATCTACCTTTCGTCCAACGATGAGAATACAAGCGCCACTTCAAGTGTAACTTACTTGTCAAGCTCTTCGTCATACGTTCTGTTCTATTTTCAACCACAACCCAGTGACACTTTTCTCATTTATCACGTCTTGAAGAATTTGATTAGAAAGATGAAGATATATCTCCGATAGGGCTTTTCGATCTGTGCATTGCTTCTTCTCCACGGTTATTGTTGCGGGCATTGTATTTATTCCCAACAAAGCATCATTAAGATTCAATTGAGCAAAAACTGCTCGTATCTTGATCCTCCACAAAGCGAATCTACTGTTGCGATCTAAAAGTGGAATCTCGAATTTCATAGTTGCTATCCATGAAATAGTTGACCTTATTTCAACCTCGCTTTAATATCCAATTTGGACCTCTCAAGAACTGCCAAAAAATCTTGGCTCTGATACAACTTTGTTGGAAACAACAAAATACCAAAATCGCTCTGATACCACTTGTTGATAACTAGGCCAAACAATAAAGACGAGAATATAAGCAATATAAAAATAATAGATCGCACAACAAACAAGATTTTTGTGGAAGGTGAGGAGAATTTATTATACGAAAAAACTAAAATTGTCTTATAAGATTTGATACTCTCAATCTAAATCTAAACAATTTTCCCAAATTTCAAATGTATACAACAATGATCTAATTGTTATTTGAGCCTATATCTTCTACACCTTGTGGAGTGGGATAACAACGTGTTAGAAACCATCCGGGAGTGGGATTCTTCCCATATCGTTGGCACCGCTGTGTCGGAAGATGTTGAGTCTAGCGAGGAATCTTCGACAAAAGCAGTTTGTAGTGTTGACTCTATTATAGGGTTTTTTTTACCCTATTTGGTAATCATTGCTGAATTATTTGTGATTTTGTTGATCGTGCTGATAATTTGAGCAATTTCGGTACCCAAGATAATTCTGCTGAATAGTGCTTTGATTCAATTGATTGAGTTTCTCCAGTTGGATTTTGTGGAATACGAGGAGAATTTTGTTGAGAGTTTTTGGAATGAAGAGTCATTGATTTATTCCTTGTAGTGGAATTTGCCTCCATGTTGTGAATTTTTGAAATTTTGCTCATTGCATTGGAATTTGTGTCAAGATGAAGATTTGTTGAATATGTAACCTAAAAGTTTAAATTTACCGAATAGTTTTAACCTAAATATGTGGAATTAAACAATAAAGAGCAACAAGTCACTATTTATTGGTTTCTAGATGAATCAGGTTAATTAATTCAATTAAATTAATCATAAGTTTCAATCAAATAAATATTCAAATCAAAGTAATAAAATAAATAACACCAAGAATTGATCACGGAATAAATTCCCTAACTGGATAAAAAACCTCCGACAAATACGCCGGTACAATCCACTAGAAAAGTTAACTTATAATTAGTCCAAACACTGTTAAACCTTAGCTGACTGAGGCCACCTAACTTGTAAATCACAAATAAACTCCTTTGGCTGTGCACGCTTGCACTTCTTGGAATTTTGAGCTACTTTTCTCTTCACGTTGATCAACGAGAATGAACCTTGGTCTCGAGCGTCGGAACTTCAAGTGCCTCTTCCCAAAACTCCAGAATTCTGAAGGCTAATTAGCGAAGGTATGATTTTATTTTGGTGTTTGATCAAAGGAACTTTTTGTGATTTGATTTGTAGGCAGCAAGAGATATTGAAATATGTTTTTGGTTTTCAAAGAACAAACTCTTGACTTACAAGAAAGCCCTATTAATTGGATTAATATATATGGGTTGAATAACGAACAAATAATATTGTGGTTGGATCAAGAAATCAATGAAAAAATATTTGGATCTTCAAATAATGATCTCTCTAATCAAAATATTATTCAACCACACTTTTGGACGTCCCATAGTGTACATATTTAAAATGGGTAGTGTTCGGGATGAAAATGAACTCAAAATCTGCTTGAAAATCGAATTTTAGTGGTGCTCGGATAACTGCACCACTCGAGCGGTACATGAGCAGCGGTCAGTAGTTTTATCATAATTTTCTCTCACAACATCCAATTAAGACAATTCAAATTTTGTTGGAAAACTAACTCAAAGGGATACAATTCTTCTAAATGTAGGATTTTTGGAATTGGAATTTTTTCTATGTGAAAAATGCATAGAAACTTGCGATTGAGAATTTGGAGCAAAATTTGTGCAACACTTTGACACTCCTTCGATTTTTAATTGCATTCCATTTATCATATGTGATATTCTTCGACAGCCTTGACTCCTCCAAGGACTATACCAACCTCTCCCCCTTTTGTCACGAATAACAAAGGAAAATAAATAATATAACCATGAATAACAGAGAGGAATCAGTGAAAAAAATTCACACGAATAATTATGCAAAGCATGTTATGGAAGAAAATTTTCCTTTTAAGAGATTTTTTTTTAATGGATTTTTAAATAAAATATCATGAACACTTATTTGCTTACTTATACAAGTATAATCCATAAAAAGTAAACTTTTCCCACATAACTTATTTTAAACTTGTGATCGAGAATTTAGAGCCAAATTTGTGCAACACTTTGACACTCATTTAACTTTTAATTGCATTCTATTGGCCATATGTGATCTTCTTGGACATCTTTGACTCCTTCAATGACTATACTACAAACCCCAAACTATTTTTTTTTTACTATAAGTAAAACTCAAGAACTCCTATTTTGATTTTGATTACAACTCGATAAACTCTTAATATAACTTAACTAGAACATAATTTTAACTGAGAAAATTGCAAATTACAAATTTCGGAATTACTAATTATAAATTTGGACCTAACATAACCCAAATTTCGATATTGGTTCATGTTTCGGTTGAAAAAGAAGTTAAAGGGAGATCAAAGTTGGTAATTGAAAGTTTGGAGCAACAACTAGGCACTTGGGCGCCTAGGCGCCAAGAAATGGATTTTGGGATTGAAACTCAGTGCCTGGGCGCCATTGGTAGGGCCAGACTGCCACTTGCTTGGTGTCAGGTTACCGCTCGAGCGTCGCTCACCTAGCGGTCTTATTTGGAAAAGTTTTGTTTCTGTTCTTCTGGTTCGTTTTTTATCATCTTTCCACCTCAAATATATTTTTTTGGGTCCTATATATACTCCACGAAATTTTTGGCTTTCATATAACTTTGTATGAGTTTTAGAAAGTTATAAACACAATATTCATTGTGTTCTTTCTCTATATTATATTGAATTCACCATTCATCTACCAAATTTCTTGTGTTTTTTGTGATGTGATTGCTACTTCATATTGTGTCGTATAATCTCGTCATTAATTCCTAACGCATAGGATGGTTGTTAACTAAAATCACGGAAGTATTCAATATCATAAGCAAGTAATAAAAAGTGAATAAAAGATAATTCCCACGAGAACTGTGTATTCAATTATATTTTGATTAATATTGATTTAAGGGAAATAGCACAATTTTATGGAGATTGGGGCTATCAAACTTCGATGAAAACTCAATTAATTAACACCACTAGAACCTCAAATTCCCCATATTCCTCTACTAAAATATCAACTCAAGTAATTGGCAATACTTATTTAAACTTTACTGTTAATGGTTTCTTATTTATTAATAATCTCTCGAGTAATATTAAAGTTCTTCTCATATATGACCTTATTATATTTTTGTGAAGGATTCGACTATATGAAAATGAATTAAATTCCAAGAACATTTACGATAAGATATGCAAAGCATAATGATATATCTCTTTCTACTATCGAACTTTACAATGTACAATACTTCCTATTCCTTCTCTTGAACATAATAAAAATCACAACTCTTTTCGAATTGTTGATCAAGTAATTGAAAGCATTAATAATCTAACAATCGATCAAGCCAAATAAGTATTTGACATCAAGTTCTTGAAATTAATATTAAAATTTTAAAATATAGGGTTGGCAAAAACAATGCTCCCAATAAAAATACAGAAAAAAGATGCTAATTGCAAATCATGGACCAGTAATTCTCAATCCATTTTCATTCTTTTTGCACTTTGAACATCTGGGATGTAACTGACTCTCTGCTTGGATGATGATGCATCATGCAGAAATGCACACTTTTACTCCATTCCTGTAACCCATTGGACTCTTGAAGAAGATGAAAGACCACATCTTTGATTTCTCGTCTCTCGATTTTGTAGTATGTTGTAGGTTCTTCAATTGTCTGACTACCAAAATGGGGTAAAGTTTCTTATCTTTCTCCTCCATGCTGCTGATCAGGCTCTTGTCATAGTTTACATCCTTTGTTATAGGAGCTCCAAGGGATGGAGAGGGTGCACCTGATAAAACATTGGCTACAGATGGACGGAGACTAGAAATGGGTCTCATTAAACTCGGGCGATGATAGAAAAGTCAGGTTGGCGTAGCAGAAGGTGGATCTCCTTTACTGACAATGATTGGAAGCGGATCATATAAATTCTTAGCCTAAGACCTCAAGTTGAGCTACTTGGTGGACCTGTTGCTGGCAAACTACGCAAGCTGAATGATGACATACTCTGCATAATCAAGGATGGTATATTTTGCAAGCCAATGGCTTGTAATATTCTGCAAGCTAGAGGGCGGATTCTACGCAATAAATGCTGCTCCATGGTTCATGGCAAGTTGCTTGATCATTTTTTATCACTTAAAAACATTACGAGCCAATTACAGTCAAATTAAATCTTTCTAATCACCGGATGACATAGCTGCAGTCGAGGCAGCTTGTGCAGCCGCTACAATATCAGACTGACTGTTGCTGGGATTTAAGCACGAGGGTTGGTAGCGGCACTGTAGCGAGACGAGGAAGATCCCGGTGCCAATAGTTGGACTTGTGGGATAATTAAAACTGGGTTTGTTACCCCGGAGTCGACTGATGATGAATCCAGGTCTGCAACCTCGTCTTTAATAGGAATGATCGGAATCAGAGGAATGTTTTGGTCATTCAGAAATTAGTTTTCCGCACTCACTAATGCACAAGGGCTACACAAGGATAAAAGAAAACGTCTAATTCAAAGAACATCTAAAGATAACGAAATAGGAAGTTATCAAAAAAGAGACAAAAGTCGTACTTTAGAGGGATAGGAGGAGGAAGTGGATAAATAGCTTCAGGCACTCTCATTTCCCGCTGATTTTGAGCTTCCAATTCTTTGCTTTCTTCCTCAGCAACCACTTACCATGCACCATCTACTACAAACTGCAAAAGAATAGAAGAAAAATGTAGAAAAGTCACGTAATACATAGCTTCAACCAACATACTGTGTGCTCTAATTCTGCAAGGACGATTTACCAACCCACTAACCCCCTTCTTTATAAATAAATTTATTAAAAAAAAAAAAAGAACTTATTGGGTCCTTTCTCCTTCCTTGGAGTACACAGAAAGTAGTTCAATCTGGAAGAGTACAAGTTCCAGAGGATGTGGAAAGCAAGAGACTCCATTTAGTGAAGAAGGCTAGGTTTGAACCTTAAATGTCAATTAATAAAATGGTATCATATCTTAAAAGTATTTGTCCATTAAGTAGTAATATAAGCTTTTTACCTAATTGGGCAACTCATTTTAGTCAATCAACAGATATTAGTCTACAATCAAGGTATATTACTCCCCAAATGATGAATCACAAAATGCTCGATTGTGTTAGAAGTATTACTTAGTACTCAAACACTTAGAGAAGAAACTAGTTGGCATATCAGACTAACATAAATAGAACTCTTACNTAGTACTCAAACACTTAGAGAAGAAACTAGTTGGCATATCAGACTAACATAAATAGAACTCTTACGTTCAGCATGTCAAGTAGTATCTAACTGAAAGAACCTTAAACCTGTCAGCATATCTAAAGCAAACTACTAATAAAAAAAAGTAACTTCATAATTCAGAAGATTTATGTCTTTTGCGTTTAAGCAGGTTCAAGTACACCTATCTAGCCCATTTCAAAGGACATGTACTAGTCGGACAGATTCGGTTATTAGTCATATAAAACGTACTATTGGAATTGGTATCATTTATCATAGGCTCCAGTTTATCTCCAACCCGAAACACTATCTATTTGAGAGCAAGCAATAATCTCTACACTGGAACAAGACAATCAACATAAATGAAAGATGGAGCATATAAAAAAGATAGCAATCATCTCAATCTTTAAAAAACTATAAGCTAAATATAATTTTAGCAAAGGTCACCTAGTCTTGTCTTGTTGCAACTGCAAAAGCTGCCTTAACTAGCTTGTAAAACTTCCAAGTGATAAAAAAAGGTCAACAAACTTACCATGAACCACAAAGCATAATCCACCCTTCTCTCGCTTGTAGAATATGCCCTCCTTTAGTATGCAGAGTATGTCATCATTCAGCTTGCATAGTTTGCCATCAACCGGTCCACCAAGTAGCCCAACTTGAGGTCTTAGGCTAAGAATTTATATGATCCACTTCCAATCATCGTCAGTAAAAGAGATCCACCTTCTGCTACACCAACCCGACCTTCCTATCAACCTTCAAATATCACATACATGTTCCCAGTCCCCGGCCGTCTGTAGCCAATGTTTTATCGAGCACACCCTCTCCATCCCTTAGAGCTCCTATAAAAAAGGACAAACTATTACAAGAGCTTGATACGGCAACAATGAGGAGAAAGACAAGAAACTTATATGTACCATATGTTTATGATTGAATACTCACATGTCTTTTGCAGAACATAAAAAACTAATGCTCTCTTTCCTAGAGTAGTTATTCTCAAACACCACCTCAAAAGCATGTGTGATTGACAAGGCTTCCTGACCAATAGTTTTAAGGAAAACAGAAGTAATTTCGAATACTAAATTCTTTGACTCCGACCTCAAATTAATGTGATAGCATCCATAAACAATTGCATAGATTGGAGGTCGTGGATTACTCCTTTGTTTGAGGTGTAATAATACAAAGAAACTAGCAGCTATTCTTCCTTAGTTGATGTAATAATGACTCCTCATATACTACTGTGCTCATCAATTGCCAGTGACCACAAGGTACTCCGAAACAGACCCTCGTTGTTCACCAATCTCTAAATTAATTTACCACTCCATGTCTGTACTACAAAGATGTATCTTGGAAGAAAGAATTAGGCCATGAGAAAGTTAGAACACCACCTGTTTGACAAATTGTCTCAATGAAATCCCAAACCCACCAAAAATTCAGTCAATCACGCCATATAGACAATTTTTTTTAATTCAATTGTTCAGAACTTGCTATAATTTGAAGCACAACAAGAATAAAGATGAAACCCTAGACCTCAAAATAGTACACAGACACATGTTCGATTAATTGTCTCTACAATAAAACAAAAACCCAACAAAAACTAATCATCACCCCCAGTGCTTAACCCATTACCTTAATCCCATTGCTCACCATCTTCCCGAAACATTTGCTCCGTCTCAAGAAGGAACCTATTTTGAGAATCAAGCTTGAAGTTCTCTGTGCGGGGGTAGAGGTGGCATCGAAGGTTTCTTCAACGCCATTGATCCTCGGAGGGTATTCGCCGGTGCGGCGCTCGACCTGGACCTGGCATGATGTATTGGATTCCTTGACCTTGCGAAAATCGCATTGCGCCAAGAACTCCATGGACAAGGCTATGCGTGGGTCGAGTGCATTGAATTCGATCCTCACCTTCGACAAAAACTCCAATACTTTTATTTCTGAGTTTGACTGTGCATTGCCAAATAAGCAATTCTTAAATAATAACGTGGGAATTAGGCCAAATAGTTTTGTCATAATTTTAGCCTTTAATAAAAAAAAAATTATTATATTACCTGAAATTTAGCCCATGTTTGGTTTAACTAAAAAATAGATTTTTAGTAAAGCTGATAAAATTTATGGATAAAAAATGGATAAAATTTGTGAATTCCATAAAATATATGGTGGAAAAGAAATATTGTTTAGCACCACTTGTGCTACAATACCAGTTTAATTGGTGTTAAATAACATTACTTGATTGAAAATAGAGTAATGCTATGTAGCCTCACTGAGGTTACAACCACCGTCTAGTTGGCGTTAACGTAGCATTAAATGATATGTGAAATTAAATAAGTCATTTAATTTCACCTTACATTTAACATATAATTTAGAACCACCTAGATTGGAGTTGTAACTCCAACGAGACTACATAGCATTACTCCTGAAAATAAGTTTGAAAAAAATGTGTTTAAAAAATGAGAATCGAATAAGAGATTAGTAACTACTTCAAATAAAATAATGTTTTGTATAAGACATTGGTTGACAACATCCCATTTGACATCATCATATTCATCCATTTTAAAAAAATTATTTTTTACATCACATACTTGGATTTTGACAACACATGGTTGTCAGCCATTGTTATACACTTAGCTTTATTCCTTAAAATACCCTTGACTATACATCACATGCACAAACTAATCCTCAAATTCATGTCAATGGTCAATTGTCAATATCAATTGTTTTCTTCCGTCTATGGGGTTTTTGGGCTTGTTTGCAAAGGACGTCATTCTTGTGTCATTTTCATCACAACCACCACCACCGCATACAGTTGCTGTTGATACCTCAAAAGAATTTTGTTTCAGTTGGATTCTAAGTTGCAAGAAGAAATTTTTAATGAAATAATCAAATATTTACCTTCACCATACAGGTGTTGCGCTGACAACACCTGTAAGATGCTTGACAGTTATTTCCCTATGTAAGGAGAATAACTCAATCTTTACCTGCACCAAAGGTTCTTCACCCATTTCAATGCATGCATCAAGATTGTTGTTTGCTATCCTCATTATTGAAGGCTTCATCTATTCTCATTTAATACTACGATTTTTATGAACAAAAAACCTAGTGAGGTTAATCGTGAATTTTATTTTTAATGAAAAAACCCTAGTGTGGACATATATATATATAAAAAGTGCCTATCTAAC
>CAIGRT010097608.1:0-11988 GCA_903798405.1 Fraxinus platypoda | reverse complement strand
GGTTTTTTATTTATCATTTAAAGCTAGAAAAAGGGTTAGTTGTTATATGATTGTTTTGATTTAATTTCATAAAACATTGGAGTTCTTCCGATCTTCGATCTTTCTCAACATTCTATGGAAATAACGAAACTATATTAAGGTGTTATTCTATGTTCTTGATGCTCACACTACATCTATTGGTATCAGAGTGAACGTCACGCTTTTGACGATGCCTTCAATACCATGGTTACTTTTTTATGGAGTCCTTGTAGAAAAACTTCAGGAAAAGATGACAATTGTCAGGACACATGATGCATTGACGCAAAAAAATGCCACTCTGATGATCGAACAAGAATTCGTGTTGGATAGCTTTGTCACAAGTCAAGGGATGGCAAAAAAGCTCGTCGGCTCGAGCGGCTCGGGCTCGGTTACACCGAGCCAAGGCTCGGGCCGAGCCCCATTTTGGGGCGTCTGCTCGAGCCCAGGTGAGCCTACCCATTATTAAAAAAAAAAAAAAAAAAATTTTTTTAAGTGTTGCCTGCAAAAAAGCATGTTGCTGCCTGTTGCAGGCTGCAACGGCTACCTTAATTAAAAAAAAAAAATCCAAAAAACCCGAGCCTGCCTCATTTTTTTGGCTGGGCTTGGCTCGGCTCGGCTCGGACCCAAAAAAGCTCGAGCCGAGCCCTAGCTTTTTTTTTCGGCTCGGCTCGTTAACATAGCTACACAAGCCTTATGCTTCCAGTCAAAGGGTCTGACGATGAACCATATGGAATACCTCCAAGAGCATGGTAGCTAGAGAAGCAGCTGCCAGGCGAGCGCAGTGCAATCTACCGACGGGATCTAGTGTAGGAGATAGTTTTGGATCTATTTTTGAGACAGAATTCTACATTTATATACTTGTAACCTTGAATTCGAATTTGGGGGATGATTTAGGTAAAGAATATGAGGTATATATGTCCATTTTTGACATGGATGTCGATAAGGAAATATTGGAGAGGGTAGGGAAGACATAAAGATGGTGGATGTCAATGGTACAGGTACAACTATGCCAGCAACTAGGGTTAGTTGTTTTTTAAGGTTTNACATAAAGATGGTGGATGTCAATGGTACAGGTACAACTATGCCAGCAATTAGGGTTAGTTGTTTTTTAAGGTTTTCTGAAATGAATTTATAAAATGTCGAAATTCTCATAAATCTACGAGACTAGATTATTATGTTATTCTTTATTCTTGTAAAATTGACGGGTGTAGCATGTACAAGGAAAAAAAGAGTAGTTAAATGAGAGAATATCTTAACCCGTTTTTGACTTATGTTTATAAGCTGTTTATAAACACTCAAACAACTTTTATCTATATATTTCAAGAGATCTACAAGTTATACAGTTTTTCCACCGCTCACAGAAATCTATTTATAATTTAAACATATTACAAATAGTCTCAAACATGCTTTTAGAAGCCATCATCAATTATTTTACAAGACCGTCGAAACAATTTCTACTATATTGTAAAATTAATGTGGAACTCAAATTAATAACTTCTTGATGAGTTCATCACTCATAGATCGTCATCTAGTGTAGCATCATCTATCCTATTATTTGAACACTTGCGCCAACTCTCTATTAATCGTGGCTTATATGCATCGCACGTTCAAGATCGCACACGGCGAATTGATGTACATATGACAAGTTCACGTATGCAGCACAAGTTTAGATATGGCACCCCTACGGTTCTCAATATGTACGTCGAGTACTCGGTAACCAATTTTATCTAAGCATCTATATATTATAAGAGAATTTTTGTTGCTCCCTATATTATCCAAGATTTTACCTAATCAAAATATCAAAGCCCCAATAGCCACAGAAATTGTTACATTTTCATGGGAAAAACTGAAGATGAAATCCACAAATGACAACCCAGTAAGCCTGAGCATCATCAAATTCTGTCTTCAAATTCTCCAGTAAAACCCTGAAAGAAAATATCAAAATCGAAAATATAGTTCCAGTGCAGGCACTAATGGCCTCAATTCAGCTCCTTCAAGCTACTGTCCAACCCTCTTTAACCTCATACAAGGCCACAGCATTAAAGGGTCTTGAGTCCTGCTCTACCATGGCCGAGCTGAAACAATGCCACGCCCAATTAATTAAACTTGGACTCTCACTAGACAATGATGCTATGGGGCGTGTCATCAAATTCTGTGCTATCTCGAAACCGGGAGAATTAAGCTATGCCTTAAAGGTGTTCGACTGCTTGCCTAATCCAGATACGTTTATTTATAACACAATCCTCAGAGGCTATTTACAATCAGTTTTATATGGAAATGTAATGATTCTGTATACTCATATGTTGGAAAGTTTTGTTGTGCCGAATAAATTTACTTTCCCTCCGGTTATTAGAGCTTGTTGCATTGACTTTGCTTTCAAAGAAGGAAAGCAAGTGCATGCTCATGTGATAAAACTCGGGTTCGGGTCAGATTCTTTCTGTCAAAATAATCTGATTCATATGTATGTGAATTTTAATTGCTTGGAGAATGCCAAAAGGCTGTTTGATAATTTGGATAAGAAAGATGATGTTTCTTGGACTACATTAATAAGTGGATATTCTCAATGGGGATGTGTTGATGAAGCCTTTGATCTATTTGGGTCAATGCCGGTTAAAAACTTTGCTGCTTGGAATGCTATGATAGCGGCTTATGTGCAAAATAACTGGTTTTATGAGGCATTTGATTTATTCGATAGAATGAGAAAAGCAAATGTGTTGATGGATAATTTTGTGGCTGCAAGTATGTTGGCTGCCTGTACGAGATTAGGAGCATTGGATAAAGGTGAGTGGATACATGAGTATGTTAAGAAATGTGGGATTGACGTGGACTCAAAGTTGGCAACGACAATTATTGACATGTATTGTAAATGTGGTAGTCTTGACAAGGCTTTTGAGGTGTTCAATGGATTGCCAAGTAAAGG
Organism: Fraxinus platypoda; assembly: GCA_903798405.1. Classification (NCBI taxonomy): domain Eukaryota; kingdom Viridiplantae; phylum Streptophyta; class Magnoliopsida; order Lamiales; family Oleaceae; genus Fraxinus; species Fraxinus platypoda. The sequence goes on along the minus strand of CAIGRT010097608.1, from coordinate 9,050 downwards.
GATTTCATCTTGGAATTGCATAATTGGAGGATTGGCAATGCATGGTAAAGGTGAGGCCGCCATTGAGCTTTTTAAGAAAATGGAGAACGAAAGTAACATCACTCCTGATTATATTACATTTGTGAATGTACTAAGTGCTTGTGCACATTCAGGGCTTGTTAAAGAAGGGCGATATTATTTCCGTTACATGTCTGAAGTGTATGGCATCAAGCCTGGGATGGAGCATTATGGATGTCTAGTGGATATGCTTGGAAGAGCCGGATTGCTAGAGGAAGCAAGGGAAGCAATAAACGAGATGCCTATGAGGGCAGATGTGGGTGTTTTGGGTGCCCTTCTCGGGGCTTGTAGAATCCATGGCAATATTGATCTGGGAGAGGAGATAGGGAAGCAAGTGATTGAACTCGAGCCTACCAACAGTGGGCGTTATGTGCTGTTGGCTAATCTTTACGCCCGTGCTGGCAGATGGGAAGATGTAGCAAACATTAGGAAGCTGATGAATGACCGAGGAGTTAAAAAGGCACCGGGGTGTTCTGCAATCGAATTGGAAGGTGCAGTTAATGAGTTTATTGCGGGAGGAAGGGCTCATCCCGAAGCTAAAGAGATATATGCAAAAGCTGAGGAAATGTTGGATTCCATTAGGGCCATGGGCTATTTGCCGGACACTGATGAGGTGTTGTATGATACTGGTGAGGAGGAAAGAGAAAATCCGTTATACTATCATAGTGAGAAATTGGCCATTGCTTTCGGGTTGTTAAAGACAAAGCCGGGCAAAGTTATTCGTATAACGAAGAACTTGCGAATCTGTAAAGACTGTCATCAATCCAGTAAGCTGATCTCAAAGGTTTATGATCAAGAAATCATCATAAGGGATCGGAATCGCTTCCACCATTTCAAAGGAGGAGAGTGTTCGTGTAAAGATTACTGGTAATAAATAGTTGGTTCAGTTTACCAATTTTGTATTTCCATATATTCTTCTCAATAGAATCGTAAATAATGCTTGATTATATTTTGTAGTTGCAAGTAACTTCTACTTTATTGTCAAAATAAGTAAACTTTTTTCTTATATAAGAAAAAAATCAACATGTCCAAGCGTATCCGTGGACATTGGCAGCAATAGTCGACAACAGAAGGCTGTAGTCGCCGGTAGCACACTCACCGATCGAACTGTGACAGTATTTAGGTATAGGTAGTTGTCAATGGTTGCCACCAAAACCACCACAAAAGTCTGTCAAACTGCAGCAACGCCCTGAACTGGTGAAGGTTGGACAGCAAAACATGCATAATCTATCAAGAAAATAACCAGAGATTGATTGCAAACAAAATTAACACATCAAGGCATTCTCGTTTAAATTGTCCATGCTCGCATTATGAGCTTATACGTCTGTCAAAACTTCAATTAACAAGTCCGAGAAATAAAAACTAATCAAATACAAAACATGTTCCTTTCTCTCTCCAGCAACTGGGGAACCAAAATCTTTATGTCGTTATATCTTCAATGAACACACTACTATGACCTCAAAGAAAATTATACAGAGCCCACTAAACATCACCTGTTCTTTACAGCTCCACATCCTCATCAGGTTTACCACAATTACTCGGGCTTGAATGGGAGTAATGAGAAGACACGGTAATTGAAGCAAGGGAACAATTAATCTATGAGGTTACAGATGATTCCTGCAATGAATAAGCCCTAAAGTAGGCTTTCACAGGCCTCAATATCGAATCCTTGTGAATCTAGCACCCCCTTCCCAGCAGGATCAGAGCTAACAATCCTCATTGCAGTGGTGAATATGGCTTTCTGGAACAAGTCATCACCCACCTTTTTCAGAATCTCCCTCACCACCTTGAAGTCAAGCCCGCCAGCCAAAACTAGTTTCCCGACTATCTCACCGAAATTGGCCGGTGCTTTTGGTAAATCAATTGCAAGATCATCCAACAGTGAGGCATAGAGGAGGCATCCAGTGACCAAGTCATTGGCAGTAAAAACCTTCTTAGCAAACAAGTATTCTAAAAGCTTTGCAACTGGCTCTACACAAGGTGGACTTTTCTCCAACCCAAGGGAAATGGTTTCCTTGACAATTTCAGGATGATAAGCCGGGGACTTCAGTTCCTCAATGCATTGCAATGCTTCATCCAAAAGTCTGACACTAAAATATTCATCCAAAAGCGAAATCGTTTTTCTCCCAAGTTCATCTGGATTCTTTATTGCAGCAGGAGCTGCAGGTTTGTTAGTTACTGGTGCTGCTGGTGTGGGTCTAGTTGGGGCTGGGACTTGTGATCCAGGGCCCCCAGCATATCCTCCGTAGTTAGCAGGACGAACAGGAGGTGCACTACTGCCCTGTAAGAGAGCACTAGTTCTATTACTCATGAAACCACCACTACCCTGAGGCAGAAATCGCTGGTTTAAGGATGGTGACTGCATCAATGGTGGTTGGACACGCCCAGCAGGCTGAACTGTTGAACCATCACCCCTTGGAATTGATCGAGACCTAGGAACTTCCCAGTTGTCATTATCAAATCCAGGCATACCAGGCATCTTCCTCGTCCCTGGCATTCCAGGCATCATGCCACCTGCACCAGGGCGATTAATAGGCAAGCCACCAGGACTAATACTCCCTTGAGGCCCAGAAGCAATGTTTCTGTTATTTCTCATGCTAGCAGTAGCACCTGGGCGCAACCCAAGATTCTTCTCTGCTTCTGAATGAATCTCAGTGATAGTTTTGGCTTTCACCTGGAAAATCACAAAACAAAATCAAAGTTTGCACACGAAAACCTGGTAGGAAGCCATTAAATAGGTTAAGAGGGATCACCACTTCCCGTCTGGGAACCCAATTATTTGAACGCAAATCAAGAACATCATGAATCATAAACCTCAGTCGTGGAGCTAGCTGAGGGTTTGTTGACACTTCCTTCAACCGACCGAAATACACATCGTTAATACGCTTTGATTTTTGGTTCTCATCAAGCTGTTTGCCAATGGTGATAAAGAACTGGCATATGGCTTCAACATTTTCCTCAGCGGGACAACTCTTTGTATCAGGTCCTATGAGTTCCTGTCTTGCAAAACCATGTTGTAAGACATAATACAGATCAAGATTTTAGGAACAGAAAAAGAGGGGGAGATAGAGATCCACTGAGAACCTGAACAATGTGGTGGACAATCTTCTCCGGAACCATCTTTTGCTTCAAAAGCTCTCCAATTAGGCGAATGTTGCCGAGAGTACGGAGTTTCAACAACCTTTCCTTATCTCTTCTTTCCAACTCTTGCTCAGGGGCAGTCATCTGCCTGAGCTCTGCCCGCAATTTGTCAGCCCCTTCAAATGCCTCCTGACAGATATTCAAAAGAACTCTCTTAAATGTGATTTCTTTTCCGCCAGGTTCATCAGATGGAAAGGGAGGTAGCTTCTCATTCAGATCATAACACAGTCGTGCATACATGGGACAAAATGTTGGCTCCAGTACAGCCTTGTCAAATATCAAAGAGATAACTTCCTGTAGAGAAAATAAAACAGAAGTACCAGCATAATTAGGCAACAAATAAATCAAGACAAAGGAGCACGGAAAATTAGGTTTACAAACCTTCAAAATATCAGCTGTTGTGATCCCAGATTCAATAAGTTGACCCTTGAGAAGATCAAATTTCTCAGGAGTCAGCTTGTTCAGTATGCTGCAACAAGAACGTGTAGATAAGCATTATATGTTTTACCTAAAAAGTACATCATGAAATAATACTACAACTAGAATAACAGATGCATAACAAACAGCCATCTATATTGTCTTCACTATGGGGTCCTAGATTGGACATCTGAACAGGAAATAATTGTCTTCATTGTATTAGCAAAAGCTAGTGTCACCATATGTAGTACTAGATGTAGATCATGAGCCTTCTGTCAATTGAAAAGAATTTGGATACAACAATAATGTTGTTGACAGCTCAAGAATTGAACTTTTAAATGAAGTATCAATTAAACATACAAATGTGTTTTAAGTTCAATAAATTAGGCACAAAAGAAGTCAATCAGATATCAAGAACAGCATTTATACACATCAAATGCACTACATAGAAAATTACCCCTTCACTGTTTTCAAGACACGCTCCTTCTCAGAAAGAGTCCCCCTCCGAGCTGACCATGGCACCTCAGCCTTGATTAAAGGAGTAGGTCCTCCCTGTTTCATAGACGAAGAAGTTGCTCACTATTATCTTAACTGCAGGTTAAATGATAGTTGGCATAATAACATTCAACATAATGAAGAAGCCAATTAATGTCATAAAGCATGTAGTCAGATTACATTAGATAGTACATTTTTACCCACTTCTTAAAGCAACTTCATCGAGAGCACAGTTAAATCACACACAAGTCCAATAAATCTAAGTAGTAAGAACAATGATTCTTATCATCCGTACACATTATCTCCTCCAGAGAAATAATGCATAAATTTGAAAAATATTGCTGAGAAAATTTCATTATAGAAACGTGTTTGACAGAGTGAAGTTTCAAGCCTAAATATAGTTGTCATGCTGTCTATATATTCAGGGAGATGCAGAATGACTTGGGGGTTTAACCAACAAAACCATGAGAAAGAAATACAATGGCCATTTTGTGATATTATAAATGCATACTACAGCAGAAAATGAATTACCCCTTGGTTGGAAGAGATTTGTGCTTTTGCAAACTGTGAGCTTAGTTGTTCTTGCTTATATTGTTGGTTTGTATCTTGTTGTCTCTCCCAGGATCTCTCCTCTGCAGGAGCAAAAAATTGTGCAGACCGATTACGCCAGTCACGGCTGTCTGGCTGAGAATAGCGACTCTGGCCCTGATTCTGAAGCTACACAAAGGGAAACCGTCCAAATATTTTGTATCAAAGAAGTTTGATAATAAAAAGAAGATAGAAAAATTAGATAAATAAAAAATAATGAGTTGACCTTTACCAACTCTTATAAAATTCCAACAGATATATCAACAGGCTAGCCAAATAAAATGCAAACATAAATCCAGAAAGAAAAAAAATAATAATAAAGAAAAGAAAACCAACACAAAGATTATAAGACAGTTACGTAATAATAGGAAGGTGTGGCATGTCCTCAAAGTCAAGAAAGAGACTCACATTGCTCTCTCCATGAGCCCAGCTTGGATCTTCACCAAAAAATTCAGCATCAACTTCTTGTTTGGCCTTCAGAATGTCCTCTGGGATGATAGCCACCTATGAAAAATAAACAGCGATATCAGATCCATGAAAGAAATGAAGAATCGTAAATTCTAATGTGTCCCACAGGCAGTGGAAAGAGTATGAACAAAATTATTTGGTCAAGCAAATGGCAGGAGTAATCAATCAAGGGATACCACAAGAACAGTTCTGTAAACATCAAGAAAAAGCATTACCTCCCTCAGCTGTAACAACTGGTCTCTGGTGTAGCGAATCTGATCGAGGCCATGAAATCGGGATTCTCCAGTCTGCAATATTCCGAAAAAGAAACAAATTACTCACTTATATCAATCATCAAGCAAAGAGGTAACAGAAAAATATATTGCTAATCCAAAACAATCACGATTTTGAGTTGCAAAATAAAATTAAAAAAAAAAAAAAAATACCGCAGGGGACATGAACTTTATTAAGTTACGAAGATTGGAGTGAAAGATATATGCAGTTCTATAATGAGGTTGCACTAAATGGCAAAGCATGGTACAATCAGTTAAAACCATCACAAACAGGTTTTGAATGAATTCACTGAAAAATCCACAAGTGATACTGAAATGCTGGAAGCTCAAAGAATTTGGATGATAATGTAACAAAAGTCAATCAAACATCAAGGGAAACAGTTGTACACCGTCACAAAAAACAACTTTTCCACAATTAAAGATCATAATTATGACCACAGTGTAAGTATACACGTTGTACACAAGGATGCAGGAAAGGCAACTAGCTAATTAAGACGTTCTACCTTATTTAACATAATTGTGCAAAGCTCAGCTGTAGACATGGGCCACATGACTATCTAGGAAATCCCACCCATTTACGCATTTATCGAGCATGTTAGTGTAATGACATGCAAAGCTCCAGTACAGTTTCCATATTCGTAGATTCCTTTGTGGGCATCCTGAACTCCATGCATGCCCACCTAAAGCCTACGTATTTCTTTATGTCCATATTTACAGCAACTACACATCTTACGTGCAGTGCCAAGAATTAGGACATTGATATTAAACAACTCCCACAACGTGCTAGAAATTAAGAAATCATTGTTAAGATCGGAAAATTAAGAAATCATTGTTAAGATCGGAAACTAGAAGAGAATTTTTTTTATTTTTCAACCAGATCCAATACAACAATAAATTCAATGTTATTTAAGTTCCCAATAAAGATAATATGTATCCTTCATTTAGTAATAGGGGAAATTTTTAACCTGAAATAACTAAAGAGAATATTGGTTGTGGCATTCTTGATACTAGAATCTACATTTACCATCAAATTTAACAAGCATCAACGAAATGCGCACACAAAGGTAAATCTGAATTTAGTGAAAAATCAAGATTCGTCAAAATTTTGAAATATTATACTTCCATCTATAAAAAAGAAACCTTTAAATATTTTTAAAAAAATATCTACAACTCAACATGTTTTAAGCTTCAGTTCAAAGAATCAGACACGGACTGGAAGCTTTTAAAAGCTCATTACCATATAAACACACATGTATGTATGAACTCACAGACACGCATATATCAAAAACCATAAACAGGAAGATTGTTGAATCCAAATTTGAATCTTTTTAATATAAAAGCACCGACTATCAAAACAATCAATTAATAAACCGTAAAGAAACATAAGTCAGGAACAAGTGGATAAAAACCCCAGATCTGAAATTATAAATGCAAAAAAAAAAAAAAAAAAAAAAAAAAAAAAATTTAAAACTTATTTTTTTTTTTTTTTTTTTGAAGAAGCACCACCGCCATGGGGACGCAGCAACGGCAGATCAGTATTCGCCGCCGATGATGAATCAAAGCGTGAGCCCAGAAATCTGCTTCCACCACGGGATCCACCTCCTGGTCTCAAGCTCAAAACCGTTTGGTCAGCCTGCATACCTTGCAATCAAAAATTCTCCTTTGTCCAATCAAGAAGCTCTGTAACAACAGTCCAATATATAGAGAGAGAAAAAGATAGAATTAAGATAAAAAGGTGGGAGAGAGAGTCTCTCTCTACTGTGAGAGGAAGGAGATATGGGAGAAAAGTTATATTTGTGAGGCGAGAGGAGAGAGAAAAACCCTTTCTTGGCTTGGGGTATTTTGGGAATATGGGAATTCGTTCTATTTACTAGATTTTCAATTTTGGTCCTTTAGGTTTTGTTAAATTATCATTTGGTATTTAATGGTTGCGTCAAAGGTTTGGCATATAAATTTATTACTGCATATTCTTTTTATTTTTCACTTTGAATGAGGTAAATTTCATCGACGGTCGTTGAAAATTTATCTAAATTTGAATTGGTAATTAAACTTTAATATGTTTCAATTAAATCATTGTACTTCAATTTAATTTCAATTGTATTGCTAAACTTGATAATTAGTTTCCACTTTGTCAAATGTTGTCTCCCAAATTAATGAAAGTCGCTTAATTGCCAATCACGCCATAACGAATATTTCATTTAAGCATTGTGTGGCACGTGATTCACCACCGTGACATTTATAAAATTGCTAAAAGAAAATATGCACTTTTACTTTATAATCTAAAAATACTATAGTAACCATCATTTTACCATTTTAGTTTTTAGATATCACGTACCAATTACGTGAAATATCATAATTTTGGGTGCCAACTAAGCATTTTACTTCAATTTATGCATATTGGTGATGAAATAAAACATATTGGTGAAATTTAAAACTAAAGTGAAGTTCAATGACTTAATTAAATTTTTTTTGAAAGTTCAATGACCGTAGATGAAATTTACACCGATTATATGTCATATATTTTTACTTTATAAATTCTTTTTTTCTTTTTGAACGAGCATTTTTCTCTATTTTAAAATATGTATTTCTTATTCACTGAAATAGAAAATTGGGAAATATATATCTTTATTCTTTTTAGCCTAAATTATTATTAAGTGAATTTAATATGATGAACGGCACAAGTAAATCTTAAAATGAATATTCATTACATATTTGACAACAGAGCGTGCCACAAAGGAAAGATCCGACAAAAATTTTAAAGTAGATCCCATTGTTCATTATCCATTGTCCAATCTAATAATAAGAACACTAGTCCATTGGATGTCCCGTTAAATACATGTAGGGTATAAAAAGTGTGTATAGTAATTGTTCAAATGTTAATGGTGGGTAGTCTATATAATATAAGAGCATGGTTGAAAATGAGTTGTGATGAATTCTCGGATTTAATTATAGGGTTGTGTCTGGGCGCACGATTAATTGTAATTTGGACAGTTGCTTTCACTGTGCAGCCGAAATGTTTGACTCCATTGTGTCATGGTGGGGTCCTGATGGTTGAAAATAACGACACAAAAATTGATTTTTTGGGGAAGAAAATCTCTAGCAGACAGGGCCTAGATGTCATACGATGAATTACATTTGTGTCGTGAGTGTAGCTTTTGAACAAAATGATGGATGTACCCCCCACATCAGTTGATTTCGAAGTTAGAGGTATCATGTTCGAATTGACATTAAAGTATTCTCATGGAGTGCCTGGATAATGTAGGAGCATCTTGAAATGGGTGCGGGCTCGACAGAGACAATGTCTGAGCATTCCTCTGAAGTTGGTGGATAATGTATAAACATGCTTGAAACGGGGATGGATTTAACAGATTAGGTTTGGGGTGAATTATTCATGTGGGATGGGTGGATAATATAGGAGCATCTTGAAATGAGGTGAGCCCGACATAGACAATGCCAAAGCGTTCCCATTAAGTTGTTGAATTATGCACAGTGTTCTAAAATTCGTGAAAATGCGCCGTTTAGGCGCGCCTAGGCGCGACGCGTGTAAAAAACGCGTCAAATTGGGCAATGCGCGTAAACATGCGGTCAACAGTTTTTGTTGACCGCCTAGAC
>CAIGRT010097602.1:0-11727 GCA_903798405.1 Fraxinus platypoda | reverse complement strand
ACTTGACTTTAATTTTATGCATTTTTCATTACAAGAATTGCTTCCCATGCTTTTTAACGAATATAGGTGGAGCAAACATTGATTGATAACAAAAGAGACGAATTTGAGGACATGCTACGTGTGTTGACTTTAGAAGAAGCCATATTGGTTTTTCCTTGCTTAATGCTGATACGGCTAGAGAGGTAATTGTTTACGCTGATTTTACTGTAATTGGTTTTTTGGCTTTTTGAATAAAATCTCGAGCCAAGTAATGCCTTTTAAGCTATCAACTTCATCTAAATTTAAGATTGGCTCTGGAATAATCTGGATAATGATGCTAAAATTATTAATTATGTATTCATGTTCAAGACTATCCATTTGATACCTTACATTTTTTATAGGCAGTGGATGGCGGTGGTGTTGCAGGCAAAAGATGCACTGGAATTGGCTTATAGAGGAGAAAGCGCAATCAAGTCAATCTGGTTCTTGCTTATTCTGGAAAATCTCAGACTTTGTATGTTTTCTTCTCCTCTTTTTTACTCTTGCTTTTTATTGAATCAATCATTTTTGGTTTTCATTTCTTCTTATCTTGTGAAGTTTAAGACCTCTCTCTTGATAGAGTATATAAATATTTTCTTCAACACACTGATTTTATGAAAGAAACGCCTTTTAGTTATTTATTGCTACTGCCATGAAAACTGATTCAGTTCTAAATTTTTATAGAGACGTTTAATTTTTCTGCTTCCAACAATTAATCGTTAAAGTCATTATAATTATTTATTTAATCTTAACGAAACTGGGCCTCGGCTTACTTAAGGAAGTGGTTTTCTGGAGTTGCCTGCTTTTGAACCACTTTGGTGCATTATGAATATATTTTTTGGGACAGTGAAAATGAAAAAAAAAAAAAAGAGGAATGCTACATGTTTCAAATACTGAATGGAGACTGTTGTCAAGATTTGATAAATGACATCTCCCCCATTATGAAAATTAGAAAAAATCTGTTATCATCAAATCTCTTCATTCCAAATGAGTTTATTCCTCTCTTTTTGGCCTATTATAGCTGCTCTTCGGCATTAGACTAAGCAAAATCTCAAGCATTCTCAATGAGATATATTTAAAGTTTCGAATAAGTACAAGTATGTGTCGTTTTAGAGCACTATTTGATTTTCTCAAAAACATAATTGTCAATATGCATATTTTTGTTCTGTCACCTTCATGTATCGATCCTCGTCACCATACAATTCCAAAGTATTTTCCTTATGAGAAAAATGAAAAAGAGAACTAGGAAAATTTTGGCGTTATGGCATATTGATCTTTCCACATAATTGAAATATGAAGTCATCTTCCATTTCTTTCCAACTGGAAAANTAGGAAAATTTTGGCGTTATGGCATATTGATCTTTCCACATAATTGAAATATGAAGTCATCTTCCATTTCTTTCCAACTGGAAAACTTTTAATGCAATTTTCATGACAATGGTTTTCTTCTTGGTTGCACTTTTAAAATTAAAGAAGATAAACGATAGTATCTTTAGGCTTTTCACATGGACTCCCATGTCTTGTGAGGTTTTAACTACTATTGGACACGAAATCAGAAAAATAGTCTCAAACCTTTTAATTGATACCAGTATTACATATTAATTTTTGGTATTTTAAACGATATGCTGAGTTTCTTCATATGTAGCTCCACCATTGAAATTGATTGATTTACCAGGGGTAGAGGAAATCTCGATGATTCATTAGTTGATTCATTAGTGAGTAGCTTCTAATCATATTCATTAGATGTAATGTTGCTTTTGTCTTCTATTAGAATTTTCCAATTTACACTTTATGGGTTTAAAATTAGAAGGCTTTCTTTGAGTAAAAATGAGGGTTTTTGGTTAATATAGAACTTTCATAATTTAGTTAATGGGATGTATCCCATCATATAATGAAATACTTACTAACAGATTGATAGGATGTATCGCATAATAGGTGTTGATCTTACTTGGTTATCATATATCATGGGTAAGTTAGTAGCTGGATAGAGATTAGTTTTGCATTTGGATCTTGAATGCGAAAACAATGTTGGAATTTAACAGCCTTGTTGTCCATGATGATTTAGACATTATATTAAGAATACATCTTTTAGAAACATTGCTCTACTTCAGTGGTTTCTTATAATATAGCTGGCAGAGTTTCATTTCACAAAAACTTATTTGCCTATCTTATCTTCTTAGGAAGTAACTGTAGTGCTACCAAGAGAAGAAACAACGGAAGTAGAGCCGACAAAAGTAGCCGCAATTGCTTTCAATAGCAAGCCTCGAACACCTGAAGTCACAGTTATGTAAATATGAAATTGTGCTCATATCCAACTAACCATGTATATATCTACTTATATCTCATAGAACATACATAAAAATTCCTAAATAGCTCCCGATTCATTTGCTTCTGTATTAAGAATTCTTTTAATATAGTGCGCTTGTGCTTCGCTTGGCCACATAAATTACAGGTGCACAATGTTGTGGCGAGATTACTTAATACAACAATTGTTCTATGAAATGTTACAATCTCTCATCTAATCTTAACATTCAATACGCTAATATTACTTTAAAAACAACACAACCCGTGCATTGCACGGGGCAAAAACTAGTCATAAAAAAAGGATAATCATAAAAAAAATTTTAAAAAAAAAACATGAATTGTTCTACAAATTGGAAAAAAAAAAAGTGATTTTCGCCGACTAAAGACATTAGAAAAATAAAACCATAAACGGGACGGGACAAGGAACTTGTCCCACCCAACATTACCCCCACCTTTTTTTTTTTTTTTGGTTAAGGAGGAAGTCCCGATGGTGAACCCCCCCACCTGTGCCGGAGGCCCCTCAGTCAGGTAGGTTGTAAATCGAGGGATATGTACGAGTAGCAGGGACCTGAGGGAGAGAGCCAACATGACACAAACCCAGCCCAGCTGAGCCCCGACAACCCCAACGGGGCGGAAGCCCTACCACTGAGTGGGGAATCGAACCTGCGATGCCGGAGGATTTCTCCCCACGTCACCTCAGGCCTTACCAACTCGCCTATGCCCCTGGGGGCAACACTACCCCCACCTTAATTGGGGATGGGGATGACTAAGGAGACGAAAAACCCAAGGGAGAGAGGAGAATGACTAGCATGATTACACTCTCTTGCTGAGTTGCTGTCCCTAGTGACGTGTGAACATTCATATAAAATTAAAAAAGAAAAACTAATAATCATACTCAAAATAGTTCATTTTAAGTCTCTGTTGGACAACCATTATTTGTTTAAAATGAAATTTTGAATAGTGATTTTTTTAAGAATATGCAATTAAGAAGTAGAGAAAAGTTTTGTTTCTTTTTATTACTTTTATTTTAGCATGCTTTTTGCCTTAGGGTTCCAATAGGTACGAGCCTAAAACATTTACATTTTTTCTATTTACAGGCTTATGGCATGTGACATAACAGCAAAAACATAACTTTGTACTCAAATTCTTGTCATTTCAATTTTCGATTCATATTATATAATTATTATTAAAACATTTTCCTAAACAAATAGAATATACATTAAAAATTATTTTCTTGTAATATTATCAAGCCAAGTTTGTTACATCGTCTCTTACACTACCAACTCCATCACAAAAATTGCCAACTTAACTACACCGTCTTCATCATGTGAAAGCCATCAATATTTTCATCGAACTGGTTTAGAACTAAGAAGTTGAATACTTCAAATGGAAAACAACCCGACATTTTTCAGAAATTCAGCCATAAACTAGCACTAGGAGTAGAGGTGTAAATTAACTTGTGCTCGTAAGAATATCCTCCTGGACTCACCTAGCACGGTTTAGCGGGTTGAGGCAGGAATATTAAAGGCAAACGCGAAGATCTTCACAGAACTTGTTACCTTCCAGCAAAACTTATACACCTTTACATTTGCAATATACAAGAGTCAAGAAGAGGAGCAAAATGGCAAAACTTTAGATAAAATTAATATACAGACGTAAAATGTGGTGTCAGGTTGTGTACTACGCCACGAAGAACATGAAAAAAATGAGAAATAAAATCACCACAAAAAATATCTTGATCATCAGCCACCTATTTGACGAGACTCTTTTGAGATACTTGAGAAGAGCCCCTTGAGCCCCCTCTACATTTGATAGTGTATCATCCATGTTCTCATCGATCCTACAACGAGATAAAATTCTCCGGCTCAAAATCACCACCAGAAGAAAGAACTGAATCTTTCAATCATAAAGGCATGACAATCTTTCAAAACTATAATTATTTGGTTGAAAAATCGAAAACAATATGCTATTTGAAATTATGCTCACATAAAGTAACTATATTTTCCATCTAGGTGGTTTAAAGTACATTTACAGCCCAAACATCACGTCCCAAAATACTACACCTTATGATATTTTAACCAATTGGAAGCTCGTTCTCTTTTCTCAAGAGATTATGGAATGTTATGTTAGATCAACTATAAGCGGACACTGACTAATCTAGCTGAAAATGGAAATGATTGGAAATATCTATTGCACACATCGTGCTGTATAAGAAATACATTACACACATTTTACATAAGATCATAAAAGAGTATCAGATATGACAGAGGATAAGAAAGATGCTAATCTAACAAACATTTGTATTAACATATATACATGTCATGAACGAACTCAAGCAAACAAACATTTCCAATCAGTTGTTTACAAGCTCTCATAGGCAGCGGTGAAGTGATGCAATGGGACTTATTTTTTCTGCATTTAAAATGGAATGCACAACTTGATAAGTCGATTAGGAAAAATTAATGATATTTCTATATACAAGACCTAAATAGAAGTTCTTGCACTAATGGATTTTTCTAAATATTTTGAGATATATAGCCTCATATTTAAACTAAAGAACTTATAAGATCCTGTATTATTTTAAGTTTGTAAAATGCTTTCACTTTTTTCATCTTTCTATTAGAACTTAGCCATGGAAATGCTCTTTTTCCACAAACATGCTTATTGCTCCAACCAAAATATTAAAAAAAAAGAAGAAGAAAAAAAAATTCGTCAAATATAACGGATAGAATTCTATAACTTTGCTGATAAGAACAGTAACACGCTCCAGCATTACCAATTCTTCAAAAAAATACCATACTTAAAAATGCATTTCAAGTATGAACTGTGAAAAATGTTTGACAAGGAGCTCATGAAAGCATTAATGAATCATAAACAATTGTCTTCAGCTTCAAGGACAAACACTTTACATGACATTAACTGGTACGAGACACCTGTTAACGCAAAGAGCCATAAAGCTCATTTGTCACATGTTTAATGTTATTTACTTGTCTGTAATGTTTGTACAAGTTGTATAATATTCTTAACCATATTTAGATCCTAATTATCAGGAATTATACATTAGACATTAGTAGATCCCTATAATTTCTCTTTTCCTTGTAAAGCATTAGGGCAACTTGCCTATTAATGAGAATTGCTGCAAAGGGCATATCAGTTTTTCCAAATCTTACTTGTTATTTGACAACGCCAAGTTATTTAAGTATGTTGTAGAAGGCTAGAGTTTATATGTAAACCTGATGGCAATCTCTCCTTGCTGAGAAACCAAGGTAGCCAGCTGATTAAAGATATTCCCCAGTTCCTGAATGGTTGATTCCACATTCTGAAGAGCGTCAGATCTACTCTGCATGTAGCCATCTTGAAATGGAACCACCTGCTGCTGCTGCTGCAGTAACGGCTGACTCTCCCCATCCACCTGATTCCTGGTGCAGCACTTGCACAAAATAAGGTTACTTGCCAATGGATCTCTTTATAGCTGGATTAATTTAAATTACCCTCCTTTGATCAATCTAGAGTCTAAAGGCTGGACCAGAATTTGCATTCAAGTCCAAAGAGATTTTTTAAGTACTTAATTCAGCAAATTCCATTGTATAAGCATCAGACAAAACGTTTTTCATTTTCAAAGGTAAAGATATGATAAGTTGAAGTTTCGTACATTTCCTTTAACCGACTCCAGGAAGTGTGAATTATATTAATAATCATTGAGATGACATAGTAATCGTATTCTTACTTGGAGAACGCTAGGGAAGAAGATTGTGCCCCTCTAGCCCATGGAAGAGGTGGGGTAGCTGAGGTACTTGCAGCAGACTTTGCAGCCGAAGGACGCTGGCGAATGAATGAATTTGTCAGGTTCTGGGAAGCAGTAGAAGAAAATAACTGTCTTCTGTTTTCATGAACCTTCATGTTCTGCAAAAAATCCACAAAATTATAGTTTGCTAAATGATCTAATTTTGATGGGATATAACAAAAATTCAGTTGTCAAAAAAATAGAAGCGAGCAAATAGATTAATCAATAGAAACATTAGTCTGCAACATCTCAGGTCACCTCAGTCCGCATGGTCAGGACTTCCTTAAAATCCTTAGTGGCATTCATCAACCGATTCTTCAAATCATCAACAACTGTAGTAGAATGAGTGGTGGTGTCGCTGGAAATATTTCCACTTCCGTTTCTTGAATTGCAAAGAAGCTGGAGGTCAACTACAGCAGAGTTAAGTGCAGTAATATCTTGCTTTATAACTGAGGTCAGCTCCTGGATTTCCATGGTAGGGTCATCAAAGACTGATGTCCTCTTTGCCACTGCAGTTAAAACAAAGAAAACACATTAATCTATTTGCCCACACGGTTCCATTGCATTCTTGTAGAGAAGGAAATGCATTGTACCAAAAAATAGCTATGCTTTTCAGACCTTAAGGCTTGAAGACGCTCTTTGTCCACAAGAAGCAATCTTCACGTAGATAAAATCTCATTCATGTTTGATTCTTGAAGCTTCATTAAATTTAAAAAGTCGGCAACAAAACAATTTCATACCTTCGTAACACGCAATGCCAACAAACAATGTGTTATTACATAGTTATTTTGGCACTTAATTACATGCAATTGAACACTTGTCCTCATACAGATTGTATACAAAAAGCACAGTATGCATTTGTTACAAAATGTACGTCTTCCAAGTTACAACAAAAGCATCAAGATCACAGGATCTCAGTTGAAAATGAGAAGAGCTCTCTCAATGACATTTTACTGGAACTCTTAAAAACATGCCATAAGCCAATGCCAATTTTATGGAAAGACCATGCAACTATGCAACTGAAACAAGCAATATTCTCATAACCCCATTTGGCCATCATACTAGCTTATTTCATGGTGATTGCAGCTTCATTTTGGGACAGCCTCTTTAACTTCTTAATGTAGAAAACCAAATGTAAACCCATAAGAGAAAGATATGCCAACTATCAACCAAGTTCAAGTTGTCTCCATTTTCAACTTTCCTATAGAGTGCGGAGAAGCAAATTCTTATGACCACGATGTAACGTGATTAATTTTTCAGCACTGTGAAAAGGAGAACGAACCAACTATAATCATAGGAATTCAATTCGATCAACCATTACGTGACAATGCAGACCAACACAGGCACATATACACAAAGAATTCCCCTGTTCCGAGGATATTCTTCCTATAAACCCTTCAAACAATCTATCCAAAGAAAGAGAAAATTTCCAAAACTTATTCTACCAATTACTTAATTTACAGAGACAAACGACAATTTAATATCTCACATTTCGCGAGCTTAGATAGCTTCTGCGAGGTCTGATGAATCCCGAATCCAATTTTCGACGCCCGACGATTGAATTCCGACTGCATCGCCATATCGGGAGGCGGCTCCTCCGCAATTGTTGCATTATTAGTTGCCCCATTTTGCGAGGAAAATGGTTTCCTTACCCTTTCCACTACCGCCAAAAACTCCTGCGTCCGATCCCTAATCGACGCATTTCCACTCTTCACTGGCATGATCCGACACCGATCAGATAATCCGCGAAAATTACAAATCGGAATGGATCTTAAACGACACAAATCTTGAAATTATTCCGAAAGGGGAAAACCTAGATCGTCAAAATGTAACATAAAACTTCAATAGAGAAAATTAACGTGAATTTCGTACACGAAACATGCATGTTTTGAGACCTAATTGAACAGCAAAAGGGGAGATTTTGGAATTGGTTGAGGTGGAAATTACACCTAGCAGAATTTGAATTTTAAACATCCAATTTAAAAAATCAGATCTAAAATTTATTTGACTTTTAAACATCCAATTTAAAAAATCAAATTTAAAATTTATTTATATAAAAATCAGATATTAATTCAAATATTTAATATTAATAATATTCAATATCGTCCGTCTTTCCTTTACCTTCTTTCTCTAAATCACAACTACCCAAATACTAAAAATCTCAAAATCCCAAATTATTGACCCACATCGTCCTTCTCTCTCTCCGTCCGACGGTTCCGATGTCAACAAGTAGAAGAAAGGCTACTCCGACTTTGACCATCGCTACTGGTTTGGGCACACGACAGCTGCACACGATAGGCACAACGGCGCCTCGCAGCTGCAGCAGTACCGCGGCACACAATCACCATGTAACGCCATGATGATCGTGTGTAAACCATCATTCTGTACCAGTGGTTTGAGTCTTCTATTTTCATCTGTTTTCATCGTATGTTGAACCACCAATGGATTGATCGCAACGATCGTGTGCAGAACCGCCGCAATAATTGTGTGCAGAAACCCGTTTTTGTTTTCTCATGGTGGATTTGAGGTGGTCGTGGTGGCGATTGTTGAAACGGGCAGTGGTGGTGGTGGCAGCTGCGACGACGACAATGGCGGTGAAGTCAAGGTATGGGGATTTTTTGGTGGTGGGGTCTGGTGTGGTAGAGATGAAGATAAGAGATGATGGTTGTGATTCTTGGTATGGCGATGACGACGACGACAATGGTGCTAGCCGTGATGATGGGAAGATGGTGGTGGCCATGACGGTGGTTGTGGTGGTGGTGGTGGCGGCGGTAGCGACAGCTTCGTGATGTTGGTGGCAGTTCACGTGGCGTTGGCGTTGGCGGAGGTAGGTGGACTTCGATGCTGGTGTGGTAGTGGATCTGGCATAGTTGGCAGTTGTGAGGTGGAAGTCGCAAACAGTTGTGGTATTAGCGGTGCCGTCGTGGCGTTGGTGGCAACGCCGATCGAATGGGACCAATAGTGTTTGTGACCAATAAATTGGTTGATTGTAACCAATAAATTGAGTAATTTGTTAATATAAAATAAAAACACACAATCTTTTAATCTAAAGATATTCACATAATCTATTTTACCATTTCGTTTCTAAGTTGCCACATTTATATTAAGTGAAAGGTTAGCGTAGCATGGTTGCTATTAAGCAAATTTCACCCTTTCAAGGTCTATAGGTGATAAAATGTGACGAAGTGATCAAATTTGAAATTAAAGTTCATTGGGAGGCCCTCCTTCTAGAAATTCTCGAGATGCAGGCTGGCGTTAAAATATTCATATTTCTCACCCATTTATTTTTATTTTTATTTCAAATACAATTTAAAATTATAAAAATATGATAAACATGTTTGATAGAAAATAAAATTCAAATTTTAATCTAAATCAAAGTCAAAAATTAATTTTAAGCACACATTTCATGAGATCCACAACTTTTCAATTATATACTTCATCAACTTTTATCAAAATCTATTGAATCCCCACCAAACATGAGCAAAAATAAAAGTCAAGGCCAAGGGTGTCCAAAAAAAAAATATATGAAAAAAATACATAACTACCAACCATTAAAGAACACTTTCAAATTTGACAAACTCGTGGAATTCTTTTCAAAAAATCAGGTGGTATTAATTAAATATATTTTATTAATTAAATAGATAATTAAATAAGTTAAGGTCACAATAACATAAAATTTATGGTCACAGTTACGTATTAGTCACAATTACAGAACGTTACATTCACAAATCACAAATTTTATAGGTCACAACTTATATATCAATTACAAATTATCAAATTAATAGATCACGACTTATTTATCGCTACAAATTATTAAATTAATTGGTTACGGGTAATTTATCATTCACAATTTATAACAACGTATTTCTCAATCATAAATTGTCAAATTAACTGGTCACAATTACCCAATTAAATAGTCACAAATTACCCTTCATCTCCCCACCTCACACTATCTCGTTCCACCACTGTCGACACCAACCCAAACACGCCACCTCCTCAGATCCATAACCCACCACCACCACCACCACAATCTATCACCCCCACCTCTAGACACACCACCGCCACAGATCGCACCAACAATCATCATTACTCCTACACCTAATCCCAGATCCATCGCACCACCATCACCACATTGCACCAACACCACAACCGCACACAACTATAATAGACTACACCAACAATCACCACCATCACCACATTGCACCATTAGTACAACTGCACACACCACAACACACCACCAAAATAGATCGCACAAACCATCACCACCACCACCGCCACCTACATCCCACCCCAGATCCACCATACCATACCACACCATACCATACTAGCAGCATCACTGTACACACCACCTCATTACCACTATACATACAACAATCCACCATCCCAAAATTAGAAGAAGAGATAAACAAAAAAGTAGTTGGGACGAGAACATGGAGAGAAACAAAAATGCAGTTGGCACTCCCAAATTGTACGTGGCGGATCAGAGGCAAATCGAAAAATGTAGGGGAAAAGCCGTCAACGAAAAGGCCAGTGAGGAGGAATAGTGCGGCTGAGCGTACGCACGATCGTGCTCAATTGTCGTGAAACAGTTGATGCCAAAGAAGTGAGGAAGGTGTCGATGATGAAGGAAGTGGATGAAGCTTTTATCTTTTCTTGTGTTCTAAAATGAATTAAGCCCCCTTTTTGACACACATTCTCTCAAAATACATTTTTTCAAAACTCATTTTTAATCACACATTTTTTAATAAAATAATATTTTTCATCACATCAATAATTTTTTCTTACTTTTTAACCACATATCTCTCATCATATCACTATTTAAAATACATTCTTTCCTCAATAATATCAAACAAACACCTCCTAAGGTTAGGGTGGGTTGTGGTGCGGAATTAGGTTGGGTGGGCGGATGGAAATTTTTTTAAGAGAAAATTTTGTGCCTAATTGTTGAAATGAGAAGTTGAAAAGTATGCGTAGGGAAAATTTCCACAAAAAATATTTTACCAGTGTAAAATAAAATCGGGCTTTGATTGGTCAGCGTTGACTACCTTTTTAGGCTCCTAGTAGGGGACATTTTGCCATCCGTATTCCACAATTTTCATTTTTTTATGAAATATTGAGTACTTGTTAGGTTTAGTTAAAAATCTTATTTTTAATAGGTTTTGATAAAAAATGATGAAATATGTGATTGAAAAGTTTGATAAAAGTTGTGAATTTCATTAAGGGTCCGTTTGATTGCAAGGGTGGAAAATGAGTGGAAAGAAAATGAATTACAGGGAACATAATTACCTAAAAATTGTTTTCCATGGAATTGGAAATTAAGTGTGTTTGATTGGTGTAATTTTCCACCCGAAAATTTTTTAAATTTTGTGTTCGTTTAACTTTATTTTACATGAAAATTGTCCATGAAAGTGATAATTTTTCCACAATTGGTTATAAAATTTGTTTCCATTGCCAAAAAGTAAAAAAAAAAAACGAATTTTTTTTATCAAAATTTAGTGTTCGTTTGACTTTGTTTTACATGAAAATTGTCCATTAAAGTGAAATTTTTTTTTTTACCATTGGTTATGGCATTTGTTTCCATTGCCCAAAAAAAAAAAATTTGTAGCCAGCCTAAAAATTTT
>CAIGRT010097510.1:0-10672 GCA_903798405.1 Fraxinus platypoda | reverse complement strand
TTATTTTCTGATAGTCAGAGTGCTATTCACTTAAGTAAGAATCCTATGTTTCATGATAGAACAAAACACATTGATGTTAAATATCATTTTATAAGAGATGTTATTTCAAAAGGATTACTTAAGATTGGAAAAATAGCCACATTAAACAATCCTGCTGATATGGGAACAAAAGTAATACCTTTAAACAAATTTCTAAACTGTTTAAAGTCATTATCTGTTGACTCTCTGCATTGATTATATAGGTACATGGAGTAAGTGAAATTATAAACTGCTGATAAAGTTTCTAGTTGTACTATTGGCCTTCTTTGAAAGCAAGGTGGAGATTGTTGAGTTTCGAACCTTGGACCTGCTTAGAAGTGTGCTTTCAAATTAAAGGAAAGTCGTGTTTTTGTTTAACAACTTTTTTCAAAGGATGGTTTAAACCGGATTGCAACACGTGGAGCTAGGGTGATCGTTGGACGAAGTGCTAGAAGCTTCTAACCTAATAAACACACTTGGCTGGACGATTGATCTCACTTTTGGACTGCCTGACTTCTGAAACGCTCTCTTCCTTTTTTGCTCTTGAAACCCTTTCTTCTTCTTCGTGATTGAGTGAAATCTGTAATAGCTTAGATTGAAGGCTTACTGTATTGAACTGAGTGTTCTTATGTAAGAATCTGTGTGATTCGAGAGAGCTGTAGACTGTGTGTCTGATTGAAGTAGCTTGGGTGAGATCTAGCTGATAATAGTCGAATCTATGTGATTCTCACAAAGATAAGTCTCTGTGATATGGTTCTTGTAATTTCTTGAACGATACTTGTATCTTGGCTGCCGTTTTTGGCTTTATAATGTAACAAGAGCTTTATCCATTTATAATGGATGCTCAACAGGGGATTAGGCGTTAGAAGCGGTCGCCGAACCTCTAGGGCTATGGCCGAAAAAATCCTTGTGTTGTTTTCTTTATTCTTGCACTTTTGTGTTTATGTTTATGAGCTGAATGTTTAGGTTTCTTGATTTTTTAGACTAATCATACTTGTTCTCTCGTCCTTTCAGACACCCTCAAAGGTTTAGTTTTGTCGTCTGTGAACAGGACTGCTCTTTCTTCAGGAGGTTGACTGAAGAAATCAATGACGGAATCTATCATCTTTTGGCACAATTCACTGGGCACTCCATGGTTAATAATTTGGAAGAACCCATATTCTTCACAAGCTTGTGCTATTTTCTTGACTAAAATTGGAACTGAATCTTTCATGTTTATGACTGGAATTGAGGGTAAAGTGGACAGGTTTGAGAGCACTGGCCTGTTTTCAATTGGCAGGATGAAATTGTGTGAAAGGGAGAGAGTGCTGCCATGGGCCAAGAGAAATGGTTTCTTATCCATCAAAAATGGCGTAAAATGCAAAAGTGAATGATCACCGCTTTAAAAACATCTTTTCAGGTGCTTATTAGGGCATACTAAACAAATCTGAAAAATAACAATCACGGTCCATGAACGTCAAGGTTGACATAAATCTTCACGTAATGTCACATAACATTCTATCATTGGACGGTTTAAAATACGTTCAACTTTTTCGTCTAATAATCTATTACCATATGCAATTATGTCAAATACTTTTGACAGAGTAATTTTATCCTAAAAATAAATGAACTCGAGTATTTTTCAATATAAAAAAAAGAGAGGAGTTGATTATTGAGAGTTGGGAATTCACGTGGCTGTCGGTACAAGCTACCGTTCTACCAGCTACTATAATCCAAGTTAGCTACCTACCCTTCGATGGAGTAATGGAGATAGATTTCAAGATAAGAATAAATATATTTTTAAATAGGATTTTAAATTAGTGTTTTTAGCTAGGATTTAGAGTTTACTTCAAAATATATTTCTTTTTAGTTTTAATAATTCGATAAAATTATAGCTTATTAGAAGTTCTATTATTTTAGATTATTTCTCCTATAAATAGAGAACTTATTCATTGTAATAAGATTCTTGAGTATATATGATAAATTGATTTTCTTTTTAACCCTCGATTCTTCTTTTCTTAGTTCCTGGACCTCTTTCTCTTCTTATTTTTCAATTGTTCATTATCAAATTAACAAGATCTTATGTCACCCTTCTTTTCCATGATCGAGTTTTCAAATTGTGTCGATCGCTCTTACTGGAGATTGACAGGCCATGAATGGTTCGATCTTTCTCGATTGTGCGATAAGGGCAAACTTGACCGCATAATTGCATAGGCGGCCTCAGCTAAAGAGGCACTAGCAACACTAATTTAACTCTTGAAATCCACCCCAATTTTTTCACACGCGCCTGAGATTTTTGAAATAGACTCCGACAATTCTAATTGAATTCCAGGAATCAAATTAGATATCTTTGGTAAGTAACGTGTTATCACGGTTGCTTAGCATAGACCAATCATCTCCATATACAATTATTAAATTTGCTAGATATTATGAAGTTAAGAAGACATCCTAATTTAATTTTGAAAATGACATTTCATGAAGTACAAAGAGAGATTCAAATCAATAGGAAATGAAGTTCAGTTGAAACCGGGATTATCTTCCGTTATTTATATAATTTACAAGCCATAGAACACGACTACCTTTCGTAAAAATGTTCACAACTGCTGGTCGAACAACGGGTCTTTCGTGACATTTCCTCCGCCAAGATATCCCGAAGTAGTCTGCAAAGTCCCGGAATATACCCTATGTAGCATGGACGAACCCCATGCCATCCATCCCGTCTGAGATTCCTTATTTTCTTCATCCAAACTTCTCTGGTGTTCGGCCTGTAGAATCTCAAGTCGTCTCTTCATCATATATTCCTTGATAGTTTCGACTCCTTGGCTTATAATTTCTTGTGGAGGAATAATAAGTGGATTCTGATCCAAATTAAGAATACGTAAGTTCTGAAGCTGGTAAATCGTCTCTGGCAGAACTCGGAGTTGGTTGTTACTGAGATCAAGCTCTCGCAGGTTGATAAGATCACCAATTGTTTCAGGTAATTCCGTCAAATCACTGAAGTTTCTGCTCAGATTTAAGACCTCAAGATTTGTTAGTTTCCCAATTCCCAGGGGTACTGCATGGAGTGCGTTGAAATGAGCGTCCAAGCTTCGCAATGACTTCATCTCACAGATTGAGTTTGGAAGAGCTCGTATTTTGTTCAAGGGAATCAACAATTTTTGAAGACTCACCAGTCCGTAACCCATGTTCATTGGCAAAAACTTTAAGTTATTGAACCCTGCATCCAATTCGATCAATGACCTGTTGATCAAATCGAAATAATCAGTACACGGGCGAGAAAGAGATTTGCAGGCAAGGATACTCCAAATCAAGTCAATGTTCAAAATACCTGCAACCAGCAATGCTTTCGGGAAGTTTATTCAGCTGATTTCCCGAGACATTCAAAACCTGGAGATTAACCAACAAGCCGATCGAATCTGGCAATGTATCCAGAAGGTTCGACGACATATTGAGCTCCTTCAGTTTCTGAAGTCCAGCAATCGAGTCGGGAATGACCTGTCACCAAACAAAACCACATATCACGAAAGAATTCGGATAATAGATGCACTACTTCCATTCAACAACTAATTGCTTGGGGCGAAACAGAGTTCACATCACAAAGTCGACGTAGCTCTCATATCGAGGGTGAACACACCAAAACTATCCATTCTAATTTTTACTTCAATTTATTATTGTCCTCGTAAGTAGGGATTAAGGATCAATCTCCGTAGCATTTTTTTGTCAAGGAGAAGCAAATTGAGAACTCCCTAATTAACTCTTTTCTTTCTTTCCCAATTACTCGACACTGTAAAGGAAGTAATGCCTTCTGAATTAGACAAGCAAGAATTTAACAATAGGGCTGATTGGATCTTTCTTACAAAAGTCGTAAATTCGGAAATAATGTTAATTAATCCAAAAAAATAGCTTTACTGAATAAACTCTAAAACCTTTCAATAATTTACTATTATACAGTGTCACTCCCAGAAATGATCAAGATTCAAGACCAAGAAATTTCATTTTCTTAATCACTCCAAATCAATCTCAAGATTACATTTTTTTTATCTTACAAATTTCAATACGTGGGTAATCTTGAAATTCCACTACCAGTTTTAGGCCTAGTCAGATGGATTGAATTATCGGTATTTTACACAGTTTAATTGATTTGCATAAATCTTGAATAAAAAATAATGAAACAAAACTGACCTCGAGCTGATTATGGGAAAGATTAAGAAGAAGCAAGCCATGAAGTTTCCCAAAGGCCTCAGGCAGAAACCTTAATTGACGCCCAGAAAGATCCACCGTCTTGTCGAGTCCAAACCCTTGTTCTAATACACGAATCACCTCTCTATCCACGCCATCATCATCGAGTTCAGATCCAAGATTGTCAGCCATTGAATTTTCTGGGCAAGAAATTGAAGAAGAGAGATATTCCCAAGTGCGTAGAGAAGTAAGAGATGGAGTTTTATATAGTTGACGGGTTCCTAGTCAAGTGTTACAACGATATATAAGGAAATCTTTGCTAATGATCGCCGCCTTATCGTACAAGGCAATTTGTTCACATTGGCACAAGGTTTCTGTTGACAAATATTTTAATTGATTTTTGAAATTTCTCCATCGGTTGATCATTAAAAAATCAAATTTTATTAAAATTACAGTTATACCTTAAATTAGAATTAAATATGAAAAAAAAACAAAAATCTTTTTTAAAAAATAAATAAATGATTCATTTTCTTGACCAGGTCCTATCTAAATTCTATACTAGTAATTGAATTTGCTCGATATCATAGTGGACATGAGATCGAAAAATGAAGACCAGCAAGACGAAATTTGAAGAGGTGCTTCTAGAAATTATGATACTAAGCCCCTGTTTGTCTTACCATTATTTCAAAATTATTTTTTTCTTAAATTCATTTTCAACCACATTTTCAAAAATAAAATATTTTTGCACGTAAACTCAAAATCTTTTTTTACTTTTTAACCACACATTCTCCAAAAATTCACTATTCAAAAACCCATTTTCTCTTAAAATTACAGATCGAACAATATTGACAAACCCTAATACATCAAACTACTCATAATAACTACTGAACATCGAAGGCTTCACAGAAAATAGGTTCAGAACATCAATCCAAAACTCCTTCAACACTGTCAGCCCAGATTCACGCAAAACCCCCCACAGTCAACCAAGTAAACACTAAACTACTACCATGAGACTGAAGAACTCACACTACCAACAAAGAAGCCCTACGAACACACTTATTTCACAAAGGAAACGAGTCAAGAAACGAATTTCTGAACCAACTTCACACAGAAGAAGATGGAAAAAGAAAGAGCACTCAGAAGTCTCCAGAAGAACGAGAGAATACCAAAAGAATATAATGAATCTCGAAACCCTTGGAAACCCTCAAAATATCAAGACCTCGAGATAGAATTAAGATAAGAAATGACAAATATAAAAATAAGAGCTTCTGTTCATAAAATTTGTAAAAAATGTCCCCTTAATTTTTTAACTTTTCCAGCCACAAATTGAAAATATACATTGTTGAGTTCGATCAGTAGCCTAGCCACACCCCAACCACACACTGCCCAATAATTCAGTTTGTTGACAGATTTTAAAGAGAATGCTGAAGAAAAATAATTTATCTCTCTCTAACGGTCAATGTTACACTTTCCACCAAGGATCCGGTCAGGTTGTTTCTACTGCCATCCCTAGTCATATATTTAAATGAGCAACAAAAAATAAAAATAATCATATGGGACTAATTTTGCTAATAATGTAAAATTGATGATAAAAATACGGCAAAACGATTGAGATATTAATTCAATAATAAACAAAGGTTTAAAGCTTCTAGGGAAATTAAAAAATAGTACCCATCCGCTCCAATTATATAGACTTGTTTTATTTTTCACACGAATTAAAAAAAATTCTTTAATGTCATTGGAAAAATAATTTTTGCCAAGATCTATCCTAATTTATCCCTATTTAATTTTCAGTATATAAAACTAAATTATTGTTAAAATTAATAAAGAATTTGAAAAAGAAGAAGAAATAAGAGTTGTTCCATGTTTCCAAGAAGTAGAAAATGTTTTTATTTGAATGATTTCAAGAAGTTGACATATTAAGTGAGGAAAATTTAATAAGGATATATTGGTAAATGAACACAATTAAAAATTCTACATTAGGAAACATGTCTATATATTTGGAACAAGAAAAAAAGGAAACACAATCTATATAATTGGAATGGAGGGAGTATAAACAAATGCAAAATATAGTATAAATATATTTATGAACTAAAAATGTTGTCTCTGTGAGCCAATATCATATAGACCAGTGATCAGCCATTTCTTTAAACAATGTGACAATAACCCTACAACAGAACTAGCATTACTCTTTATTAACTAGTTAAAGCTTCTTAACAAATATTCCCTAAAAATTGTTCAAAGTCGTGTATTCAGACAGTAGTCCTAAATAAGAGAAACAAAATTCACTTGCTCTAGGAGAAACAAAATTCTACTTGTACAAGAATAGATGGATTCTCCCAACAGGATGTCAAAATTCTGCCACACATCTGCTTGAAAAAGGAAAAAGAAAAGAGAGAGAGAGAGAGAGAGAGATCCTACAGACAATCCATCAAAATGCAAATGACTGCTCTGTTTTACGTTTGACAGAAATTAGTAAACCAAACAAGACGGCTCTCCTGGAGCAAAACTCTCCCCCTCTTTGAGAACCACAGGGAGTGCAGCCGACAGTTAACTCATAAAAAAGCTGATCTGATTGTCTCATCCTATTCATAGCTCAATACTTCTATATAGAACAATGATAAGGGCTTCATAGCACAGCTGTTCGTCGTTCATTCGCATCTTCATGCTCGACCTAGCAGAAAGATCGTATGAGACCATTTATGGATACAAATGATTATTAGGGCGTGTTCGGTAGAGATTAAAATCGGATTAAAATTGAAAAACTAGCCGTTATTGTTGTCTTTTATTAGACGAGCGGGACCCCATAACGGCTATATTTTCAATTTTAATTGGATTTTAATTTTTACCAAACGAGCTCTTAATATACTATAGTTACAAATGAAAAAAAAAGTGAATAGAGAGAAATATTGTTAATTCATCTTTACCTCAACAAGTACTTTCACTTTGTTCTTCGATTTGGCTCCAGGTTCATCTTTCTCCAGCTTTCTCGCAGAATCCTTCCTCCCTCTCTTGCGTTCAACAGCTACAGTCTCCTCATCATCGACGTCGTCCATTCCAACTGCAGCATTTCAGATTTAAAATACGACTATTAACAAACGCAAATTTTCGTCTAAGAAAATAATATTATGCGCCAGTCTCCTAATTGGCAAAGCCTAGCTGATGTGCACATTAAGAAAAACAATTTTTACCATTATCATCATCCATGTTAGAGATTGCAAGACCACCGAAATCTTCCATATCCTCCTCTTCAAGCTCTTCATAGCCTTCAACATATTCTATCTCAGGTTCCTGTATGTATCAATTGTAGACTAACAATGAGCATTACGACATGCTTAAAGAGGAGGAGAAAGGAAGCACCAAATGATTGAACAGATTTGTGGCATTTGTGCAAAACAACCTCTTCGTCTTCACTAACAGCATCCTTTATAACCTCCTTATCAAGAATTTCATTGTACTTATCAACAGGGTAATTATAAATGTCACCATAAACTCCTTTCTTGAGGCGTTCAAGTAACTCTGTTTCAATACTCTGCAAAATGGTTAATAGTTTTAATTCCTCAGTGTGCACCATAGCATGAAAGCCGAAAGGTAAGCAACACATATATGAAAAAGAGAACAGCAATAGATATACTTTCTCCAAAACTGCTGCCTTCTCGGCCTTCTCTTCTCTCCGAGCTTCTCTTTTCTTCTCTTTCCTAGGAGTTGTCATAATTTTCTCCCTGAGCAAACATGCAGTGTATTAGAAGCATGTCACAGGTGGGAAAATTCGTATTCGTACCGATAAACAATGAAAGAGAAAGAACTAAGAGAAAGCTGATGTGCATGCACGTGTAAACGCACAAGTACACAAAGTAGCCAGGTTATTTGACAGCACCATCTCTTGATAGCACTGGTGGCTACATGTTGACACCAAAACATCAATCAAATTTTCAACATTTAAACTTCACCAATGGAGGACACCTGGCCAATAATTTAAGAACCTTAAGAACTTTAAGATCTCATGTTCACCTATTGAACTAAAATAATCCCCTTGAAAATGATAAGACCGTCCTCATTAACACTTAAAAGCACAAGAGCTACAAGTACAACATTATGAATCTCTTTTTGGAGACACTCTCAACAATTTCCTACCATACTGTCCCAAAAATCCAGCAGGGATCTAAACAAGTAGGGATGGACTATCGACTCCTAAATCACAGGCCAAAAAATAACATAGAACCAATACTACAAGCATCAACTTTGCTATTCATCTCGACGACAACTAATGTAACTCGCATCACAACTCTAATATCATAAATTAGTTTTGCAGTAGTAAATAAAAATAGTGGACCAAGATGCCATCGACTGATAGTAATGGAGCTTGCAAAGAAAGACAATTCTTGAACCTATAAAATTCTATTATACCTCACTGCAATCTCCAACAGTTTCTTTATATACTAATAATGACACACTTAAACAGCCAGACAGAGCCATATATAACTTTAAGAACTAAATAAACCACTAAAAACAAGCTGAGGATTTCAGATAGATAGAAAGGAGTCAAATCTAAGCAAGCTTAGTGAAGGGTGAAACAATCCAACTAGCAAGCAAGTATAAGAAAGCGAGGAACGAGTCCCTGCTAGTTCAAGTATTTGATTGGTCTTACTTAAGTAGATGGTATCAACTTAAAGCACAGAGAGAAAAAATTAAGAGTGCATAGAAATTTGAGTTCAGGTGAGCAAAGATTGTTAGCACAAACAGCAGGAGAAAGAAAAATAACAAACCTTGTCTTTAAAGCAAGTTTCCTCATGCGAATACGCATCTGCGTCATCTTTGTCAATCTTTGCTTTGTTTTATGTACAAGTAGTTTCGGCCAGAACATCTGTTAAATTGAGGTAAAAGTATTAAAGATCTCTGAGTCTCATGCCATACATAATACCTCTTGGTTCAAATTCCATTCCAACTACAACAGAGAAATTATAAAGACTCATTACGAAGTGTTTGTCAATAATTTCAAGGGCCTTTTCATAATTTCTGGGCAATTTAACTCTTTCCCACAATTTATTTGGCATATGCGCCCTTTCTATCGTCTTCATATACAGATAAAACACTCCTGCAAAACAAACACCAAATACCCAAATCCCAAATATTCAGCCAAAAAATAATCTAAAAACATAAAACAGTCCAGAAATAACTAACATTTCAAAACATTTAGCATTTTATGAATTATTATACTATAAAACAAATTAAAAATGAAAATACCATCATGTTCACGGATTGTGGCGTATCGACTATTAGCGAGAGGGCAGGAGCTCCGATTACATATCCCGGTCACGTTGTAAGGGTTCCGACAAAATATCCCAGTTTCAATTCTATCATAGTATCATACCAAAAACTTAAAACAAGGGGGAATAAACACAACCTAAAACCCATAATTTCATCATATGAACATCAGAATAATGAAAAGAAAATTCAAACAACAGAAAAAGGTTTACTTGGCCATGAAACTGCAGTGATTGTGCCTGATAACTTGCCATATGACCTCATCGTGCTGCATCTCTACTGATTAGAATCGAATATTTCAAACTACTTTTTAAGTTTATTACAGTGAATTGGGGTTGAGGGAATTAGGGTTTAGGAGAAAGGGTTTCGTGCGAAACCCCGCTTAAACTTAACTGGGTTAGTTCGGGGCCAGCGGGTCTCAATAACTAGACTCTAGAGCACGTTTGGGTCGTTTGGCTAAGCTTGAAAAATTGTTTCTTATGTATAAATAAATAATTTTTTTATTGTACTTCAAACATTAGAAAAAAATTAATGTTTTAAAAAGCGTAATGCGTGTTGATGCATCAAACTATACGCTAGGTGAGGCATATGAGTAAACACGAGAAAAAAAGAACGTTTTCTTAGTTTAATATTATTTTAATTTTTAATCAATCATTTAATAATTAAAAATAATACATATCAAATATTAAAAATAGATTTATAGAAATTTTATATTTTTTCAAAAGTTTCCAACAAAAAGATAAATTTCTAATGTAAATCCACCTTTAAGTTTTAACTTAAAAGAATTGTAAAAAAAATTAAAAAATAAAAAGATAATATTGCGCGCCTATACGCACATAATTGCGTCTAGGCAAGCATTAGCGGTCAATGATTGCCGATGACTGCTAAATAAGGCGTTAAGTCACTTGATTTTACGTTTTCGATGCACATTCTAGACGCGTCTTTTAAAACACTGAAATAAACCCCCAATATTAAATTATTTTAGTGATTTCATCTGCGTTCTCTCACCAATGTTAAACATATAAATTTAAACACGTAATTTGTTTTTTTTTTTTTACTAATTATAGATTAACAAATGGTAAATACTATAAAAAAAAAGTAGGGGAAATTAGGCTAAGTACGGCCTAAAACCTAAAGAATTGATTAATACACTTAATTATAATTAATTTATTAATTAACCATTTGTTAACTGTATCTTCTACGTGAAAATGGATTGGAATCCATTGTGACT
>CAIGRT010097489.1:0-12303 GCA_903798405.1 Fraxinus platypoda | reverse complement strand
TCTTGATATTTTCGTGGGTAAATATTGTCCTTTTTTTTTCTTTTTTTTTGCAATTGGAAAAAATTCTAGACACAATAGTAAAAAAAAAAAATTCACTTTTATTGACAATTTTCATGCAAAACAAAGTCAAAAGAATGGTTTCGGTATGGTTATTTTTTATTTTTATTTTTACAATTGGAACAAATTCTAGACCCAATGGTAGAAACCATTATCACTTTAATGGACAATTTCCATAAAAAAATGAAATCAAACGGACACCAAACTTTCAACATTTTCCATGGAAAATTATACTAATCAAACACAATTAATTTCAATTCCCAGTAAAATAATTTCTAGACAAATCAATTACATGTTAAACATTTTCTTTCCACTCATTTTTCACATTTACAATCAAACGGACCCTAAAAGTTTAAACTATGAAAAAATTAGTGTGGGTATTCTCAACCTTTCATGTCGTTTGGTTATGGGGCTTTAATATTATATGATAAGATTCTGCGTTTGCAATATATTTAAATATGTAAATCTATGTTATATTGTGACGTGTGTATTAAAATTATATGTGACTTTCAATTGATTTGAAGAGAAATGTTAAACCTTCATTTAACAATTAATTTATAAATAATTTATAAATTAAGTCAAAATCAAATATTAATTCTAATTAAATATCCATAACCACCACACGGTTATTAAACATACATTTCGTGGAACCCACTATTATTCATTTACCGTTTTCCTTTATAAATTTGTCAAACTGAAGCTCAGTAGTTGATGGTTTTATCCTATATTTTTGAGTCACGTGAAAATTGCGTGCAATGTACCGTTTACATTGATAGTTCTGTTACATGGTAATCTAGATTCACATATTTTATTATTCTTAATTAAAATAACAAAACGGGTAATTATATTCATTGTGGTTATATTGTCACAACAATTTTTATTTAATACACTATATTTTAATTGCGGTTAGTTCTTCAATCTTTTCTCGTTATAACAATTATTTTCTCAACTTTTTTTTGTCGCATTCTTATTTTCAACATTTCATTAATTAGTACATCGCATCCTTGATGATGATTGATATCAAAATATTTTGTTTTAATGCTTTGAAATCAGTGAAAAAAAATTTTTTTTTGCACTTTTTATTTATTTTTTTTTAAAAAAAATATGATAAAACAGACTTTTGGACATAAAACTGTTATCAAATACAAAATATGTTAACTAAAGACAAGTTTGAGGATATGAATGACGTGAAAAGTCGTTAGGGATATAAGTGCTATAATAAATAAGTATTAAGAACATTAAGTTCAAGTAAAATATAGTACGAAATATAAAAATTATGGTGTAAATATAATTACCTTTCTATTCATACGACATTGTAGTTACATTAAGAGTGTGTTTGGTAGGGATTTTTTGGGGAAGAATTGATTTTTGAATAGTGATATGATGGGAAATGTGTGGTTGAAAAAGAAGAAAAAAATATTGATGTGATGGAAAATATTATTTTATTGAAGAATGTGTGGTTGAAAATGAGAATTGATTTACTGTAAAAAATGAGAATCTGTACCAAACAGGCTCTAAAACTGACACTTATATCCTTAACCTTTTTTTTTTAAGTCACATTCTTTTTTTAAACATTTCATTAATTAAAAAACTTATCTTTAATCATGATTTTTGTTCAAAGATACTATTAAAGTGTTTTGAAATAAGGATCAAATATTTAATCATATTTTTACAATATTATTTATTTTGTCAAAAACACAATAGGCAAATATGAATTTTTTACTCTTGTCTTACATAAAATTATAAAAATGCATCTTCTTCCCCCTCCTCTATTGCCACTACCACCAGCGACTGATCTATGGGAATTTCTCTCCCCTAGTTTTCCGACGCAACAAGGGGGTGGGTCTACACGAAATCGGATATTCGGATTTCTCAGACGGAGGTTTTCCTTCTCAATAAAGCTTCGGTATGCTTCTCAATTTCTGTGGTTTCGATTTGTTCTCTTATGCTAGCCCAGGGATATAGCAATAAAAAAATTAGGTTTCGGCATGATTTTATCTTGATGTGATTTTTTTTTTGTTCAAATTTCTCACATGTTACACAACATTCTGAATGCATAAGTTATGCAATAAATATTGACAAATATATAGTTCTGTTCTTGAAATTGGCATTGCAAGATAAAACTCAGATCGCCAAAGACTGCAAAGTACTATAAAATTAAGTAGCAATTCAATTGATACTTATACCTGTTCAAGTAGAACATTTGCTGAAAATTATGTCATTTTCCAATTTTTGAAATGAACAGGAAGGGATTAAAATTTTCAAAATTAAAAATCGAAATTAAGAAGTTATTTTCTTAATCATCCTCTTGAGCCAAGGACCTTTATTGAAGACGTGCAATCATTTTGACCATATTCTGTCTTAGAGATATTCAAGGTAATGAGTAGAATCCGATTCAAGGTGATGCATAGTTTAAAACATTTCTTGATAAGCTATGGTGGGTTTGCACATTGTAACAGGTAGAATCAGATTCAAGGTGATGTATAGTTTAAAACATTTCTTGATAAGCTATGGTGTTATCAAATTACTGTAATCCTAAAGTAACACCGTTCATTGCAGCCACGCCTTCATGTATACATAATTGCTTGCTAGGTGTTTGACATAGTGCCAGAACTAAAATTTTCACAGGAAAAATTGCCATGGACGAACCTTGTTCTGTGAATAGCCCTCGAAGGGTCTTGAGTTTCTCCAAGAATCGAAGGGCAAACGTGTCATTTCCTGATCCCGACAACAGGGCTTCGTCTTCGTCGGGCTTTGGAGTTTCTGGGGAGCATGGCCCAAAGCCCTCCGAAGTTTATGGATTTGTTGGATCCATTACCACTGTTGTTGCCACAGGTCCGTGGCACCTTTTTTTATTGATGTATAAAATGTTCTGATTGTCTATATAGACTGCATTGTGACTGTATCATATTGTCCTCGAACTTGGTACTTCTAGGTGAATTTGGATAAATTGGCATAAGTGACTAAATATGCATTTCAAGGAATTATAATCGTTTGTAAAGGGCGCTAAGGTATATATGCTATAAAAAAAATAAAAATAAAGTTAAGAAATGATCAGTTTATTGGACTTTGTAAGTGATGGCTTGTAATTTATAACTGATCAAATTGTTGGTTTATTTCTTGATTACATAATATGAATTGAACAAATTGCATGGGACCTAAAGTGGATTCAAACAACTTAATTGCATGGTTTCTTGCGTGTGCACGAGATTGTGCCTTCCATGTAAAATGGGCTAATTTTGGTTCTTTTATTCCTGGTCAAATGGGTTAAAGTTATATGCTTGTGTTGACAATTTGAATGTTAATGCTTGTTTATTGCTTTGGTTGTAAGAGGCAGAAAAAAAATCATTGGCATCTAAAACTTTCTTTTTACTCTGAGCAGTCATTTTTATTATATGGGCATATTTTCCTGACCATTGGTTGCATTCTATTGGGATCTATTACTATCCAAGCAGGTCAGTGAAATGGAATATATGCTTGCTTTTTATAATTACAGTTTCATTAAATTCCTGATGTGTATATCCATCTCCAATTAATATCCTGCTTTCATTTGTCATTATTTTGTCCCGGAATCCTCCAATATGCCTAATACAAATGCAGATTAGTGTACTTTCATCTTATTTTAGTGGATTTGTTTTGCTAATTTTTGCTGACTTTCAACTCAGTTGAGCTGAGTGGTTGATTGTTTCATAATGAATTGTATTTGGAAACATGGCCAAATGTTCAAAATTGAAAATGTCATCTTGTAGCAGGTTATGAAAAATATTGGAGTTCAGTTACTAAACAATCCATACTTATACTGATTTCTTGAGAAATAAAAGAAAAAGAATTATGTTCCCAGAGTATGAATGTTGAAGTACTGCAAATATTTGAATTGAGATAGCCAGCGTTATCAATCTCATCTCATAACATACCATACATCTTTTACCAGTAAGAAGACGGTGCAAGAGACTATCTGTACTGTAAATGGTCAAATGCCGGTCAATCTGGATTGGACAGCCTGGGGCTGTCCAATATTGACCTGTATTTGCGTCTTGGCTGGTATCGAACTACAACAGCTATTCAAAATCCAAAAAAGTCATGAATTGAAGTGAACTTTCTTTGAAAATAATGATAACAAGCATACCTTTGAGGTGATCTAATTTGTTGTACACTTTCACCTGGACTGCAGAGTGACCTAATATGTCTATTCATACATGTTTTAGGTGCCTTAATATTCCTACTATATGAAGGATTTATTGGAGATCTGTCTTTTTACTTTTTTGAGATAAATATAGCCTCATATGTGCGTGTTCACTAATGTAATTCTCTTTCATAGTGAAAAATATGCAGAGGCAACAGGACTTAGCTGATAGGTCTCGTATTGAGGTTTAACCACTATAAATCTGTTTGCTTGATTGTATTTCTGATTTCGCATTGCTTAATATTGATCTCGTGATTAGGATTAGCTTATTAGGTCTAAATCCTCAACAGCTTATACAATACTTGTAACATTGGACTCATCATTCTATTCTGTGAACGGCATATAGCTCAAAAACTTGTTTGTAAAATTTGTTATGGCGCCTTTCATCACTTGTGTCTAACCTTTTCAGGTACTGGGCACTGGCTGTGCCAACTTATGTAATGGTGACGGTAGTACTTGCAATTGGATTTTACATTGGCTTGAACTTTATGGCTACCCCTCCTCCAACCTCCTTGAGCACAATGTTTGGTATAATCTAGCGTGCCTTTCTTTTTTGATAACCAATCTAATGTGCCTTTCTAGAAATGGTTTTACATCTATGATGGGTTTTTCCTGGCTTTCAATGAAATCTTTCAAAAAAACATGAAACGTGAAATTTCGAGGCAGAACAAGAAGCAATGTGCAATCATTTTTGCACTGCTTCTCGGCAAGTTATTATGTTATCGAACCCTATTCCTATGCTCTGCAGATGAATTCAGCAGAGAACAACTCAGTGGCATTCCCTCGACTGATGATGATGAGCAGCCCATTGAGCCCATATCTGACATTGGCATTGACCAAATTAATGGCATCATGTTTGATAATCTGAACTTGAATCCAGCTCAAGGTATAGTTCATTTTAGTGAAATTGTCTTGTGGAGAGGAATCATTTCATGCAAATATTATATTTCTCAAAACCTATATTACCGAAAAGAAATTTTGTTTCGGGGTCCTCATTTATCGGCATTTTTAATTGATGTGTTGTGTGTTCTGCTTACACAGGAATATGGTAGATGATCATGAAGATTTGAGTTCAGATTCCAAACAAACCTATCAAAAGATCAAATCAAATATATTGCAGGCTGGTAGTGGTGCTGTAAAAATCAGCCAAGTGTATTCCCGTTGATTTTATTAATAGCTTTGTTTCGTGTATGAACATAGCTTTAGGAGGGTGTTTCTGATATTTGTCCATATTGCCCGTCAGCATTCTATCTCGCATTATTCTGCAACTGTAAAAAATGATCCTCTAAAATACATTAGTTGCGTTTTTGCAATTTTTGGACTCTTAAACAGTGGCAAGTCCAGGAACCCAAGTGAGCAGAGACTGATCCAGGTGAATACGGACGGCCACTAGACCGTCGTTTCCCGCAGAGCCAGCAAGGCAGCCGTAGGGGCTCGTTCAAGTGCTGACTTCGTCCCTGCTCTTAAATATGAAGTTTTTTTCTGGGGACGTTTGGCTAAGCGTAAGAGAAAAGACAGAATTGAACTAAAAAAGCTCAAACATGCTTGGCAATAAAATTAGAAGTTTAGCTCAACATGGTGCCTTGGACCTATTTGAGCAAAGCTATGTGAGGGTCAAACGTACACAAAAATATACAACTTAGCAAATGGCAGAACCTGTGTAGGATCGTTCTTTTCTTTTTTCTGTTTAACATACGCTTCATAGTTGTTATTTTTCATATAAATCGAACAATAATACGCCTTCAAAGTTAAGCAAAAGAATTTACGGACTTTGCTCGGTCAGAATAGAATATACAACGAACAAAGTGAGAATTGAAACAAAAGAATTGCAGCACCAGGCTGCAACTTAGAAGGTTATGAATCAGAAACAGATATTAGCAAGTACAATCCAGTACTGCATCAAGCACCAAATATTTTAACGAATTGAATAGTGCAACAAACGAAACTCAGCTGTCAAAGGACAATCAAAAAACGAAGTCAACTATATTATCATACAAAAGATACCTAATTCTCTACCATACAACTTCATCGAGCCCATGACACTGAATCGATTTCATCCCTGGCTTTCTTGTAGAGTTCAAGCCTTTTAGCACATTGCAGCCTTCTCTCCATCAAGGCTGGATCTTCATCCAACAAGTCAGCGAGTTGCTTACCCTGAAATAGAATCGCCAACTATTTATTACTGCCGACTTCAAGTGAATGACACAGCTAATCCTAGTAACGACCCAAAATAACATTCGTGATGTTAAACGGTTAACACAGTATCTAAAGAAATCAGGCCACTAAAGGAATTAGTCAAAGGTGCCTCTGTCAACAAATGGCAGAAGTTTCAAATTTAAATCCTTGAAATATGCACGTTCTAAATAAACCTAGCCCTGATCGTGTTTATGAGACATGATGAACTGCTGAAATTATTAGAGACTACACAAAATTATTTATTTAAATTATGTGTTCAACATGCCTCCTCACGTGCAAACTAGATACATGCACAATTTTCATAAAATGATGGTGGCAAGACTTAATGTGAGCTTGTTCTAATACCATGGTGAACTGCCCATCGAAGTTATGTATTCAAATTATGCCTTCAACAAAACCTATAAAACTGTGTTTGTGAATGAATACTTGTGAACTTCACTTTCACTATTGAGCGGTAAAAGTGAAAATCTTTTATTTCAATATAAAAATGACGAGAGAATTACCTCTTTCTTCCCAATTTGAGTGTAAAAGTAATTGAGTAAACACTGTTTCGCCTCCTTAACTTGACAGTAAACCACTGCCTTGGGAATTGAGTTTCTCAAAGTATCAGATATCATATTTATATAAGATGATACATTTGATGCAATCCTCCTGAAGTGTCCCTCAGAGATGCGATCAATGGTATTGGCAGCTGCTGGATTTCCTGGGTTTCCCATTTTCTCAACTTCCTGGGGAAGTTTCCGGAAGAAATCAACGGTCAGGTATGAAGATTCCATGTCAACCAATCTAACGACAGTTTTCTTGCTTTCTTCACGAAATCTTTCCAAGGCTTCATTGGCTGCTCCAGCTATTGTTGATTGCAGTGTTGGAAACCGTTTCAATTCCTGTTTCGCCACAGAAACTCAGAAAATAAATATAGCATTTAATTCAATAAAAGAATAGTAACAAAATTGTTAACCACGTATAACTCACCTGACACTCCCCAATTGACTTCCTGACAAGTTCCTTCAAGACAAAGTGAACCTGAACAAAGTTTAATACGTCAGCTGTGACATAGCCAGAGCACATAATTCGAAAAGTCATCTTCCCAGGGAAGTATATCAAAACTACTTACAGCATCAACAGAAGCTTCAGCAGGCCCCCTAAAATAATTTAATGATCCCTCAATAAGCCTCCGATATCCTTGCTCAGGAGCAATCAAGTGTGGTTGATAACCATCAGCTTCTGAAACGATTTTTCTCACATTTTGCAAAGAAAGATGCCGATCAAATGGGAGTTTTCTCAAAGCAGCTGGCAGCTGATTGTCAAAAACTCCATAAATTCGATCACCGCCTGGTCGGCTGAAATAATGAACCAGATAATTAACTAATAATCATATGAGAACCTATGGTATATGTAGCAGCTAGAAAGCAACAAACATCAAAGCATGATCAAGTCAAAATTGGGAAAATAACATTCTTCCAATCTACAACAGATGATTATTTTGTCTCGTAAAAGCTATTGACCAAGTTTAAAAACTTGAAATTTCCAATCTACAAAAACATTCCCATTGTAAAGAATAAAAGGTTGGGATTATTTTAGGGATCGTGAGGCCTATCAGGAAGAAACAACTCTACAAAACCACATACTCAAAGAACCTTTTCTCAAAATTATTCAATGTAAGGTACAGAAAACAATATGACAGAAAAGAACTTAGTGGATCAAGTAAACTATCACGTGTCAAAACAGAATAGTAAAAAAGGGAACCAAGGAACCATTCATTGATTGTCAGAAGTACCAGTGCTATCAAAGAGAAGTAAAACATACAGTGCCCAAAAGTTTAAGCACAAAACACACAAAATTGATTAATAATGGGTTCAAATTTCCAAATGCAAAATTTGGGGTTGGCAAGCAAAAAGAAATTTTCATACCCTCCCTCCAAATGCTCCTTAAATATCCGGTCAAAAGCGCGACAAAGTTCCAATATAGTGTATAATTGAGCCTGAAATCCACATGTCAGTGGCCGACAAAATTTGCAGACTTCAATTCAAAAATCACAATGGGGAATTCTAGAAGCTCACCCCTGCATCAACAGCAATAGGCCTTCCAAGGTGATCCATCTCAGATTCAAGTTCATCGACGCTTTTGTTAATCAATGACGTGATACTTGGTATTCTAGCTCTAATTACAGATTCCAAATGCTGAAATATAAAATATTGATCCATGTAAACTCTACTCAATGTAACTTAGCAGGAACATCAATATAAAAATGTGTGTACTACAATATACCCTCGAGAGAAGTTTTGCAAGATACTCTGAACCCATTTTACTGGCCAAGTGCCCATAGTCAGGACTTGTAGAAAAATACTCACGCTCCTTTCTCCTTGCAATAACCATATCAACATTTTTATTGATATCTGCCTGTGAACGATTCACAATACCCACCCAGGGATGCTGTAAACGGTAAGATCTTCCTTCAAGAACCTATTGAGAACGGAATTGAAAAGCTTAGTTGAAAGCTTTGGGTATTAAAATGCAAAATTAAAAAGGGAAGGGTTAGCTGGACGGGCGTAAAGATGCTGTGAAAGGGGGAACACAATGACAAAGCATCTGGTGGATAAACTATTCGGGTAAATTGGAAGACAAAAAAGTAAAAAGAAAACAAATTCAAAACATCTATATCATTAGCAATTCAAATCATAGAACTTTATTCACTTTTATCACTATTAACTAGACACCATATGATGTCTTTAACTTTTTAAGACTATAACATTCCAACAGAAAAAGTTCTTATAACTCTAGCTGGTAGTTGTGTGTGTGTGTGTGTGTGTGTGTGTGAGAGAGAGAGAGAGAGAGCTCACATCCAACGCATTGGTTCCTTTGTCCATCAGATCTAGCTTTGTCAGCACTCCAAATGTGCGCTCACCTGCATAAGTTGCAAATACAGCTTCATAAATATGAAAATCACCAATTGTTGATATGACGATTTTCGCAAACCACAATTCAAATTCATCAAATAGCAAACAGCGCATACCCGTCGGATCCACTTCCCTCGCCAACTTAATAGCATCTGATGTTGCAATATCTTGATTTGCCGGAGATATTGCCAGGATGATGGAGTTGGGCTGCTCATGAAACAAAATCATCAGGTATAATGACAAAACATTTGTAACATCAGGTTCGACATAGACAAGTACATATATTGCACAGTGTGACATGAAGCCTTTACATTCATTTTTCTAGAGAAAATAGGCTAATTTCCAGCATTCACATGGTCCATCGATATGCCATATGCGTAAAACATTTAAAGTATGCCAGAGAGAAGTAAGCTGAATGGTACAAAAGCAAACATATTTTAACTGATCTTCAGTTTTAGACACCTATGATAATCAATTTACATCAAGATAAACTGATTTGCAGTTCAGTAATAATTAAACTGAATAAATGACACTAGTTTAAAGAAATATTTAAACTTTACCTTCTCAACATAAGATCGAACCATATTTTCAATGTCTTGGACTATACTTTCTGCTTGGCCCTCTGCAACAAATTAACACCTCTGTATTAGATTAAGTTCATATCAACTGAATGATATACCAATAATTAGAAGAGAAGCAAACAACGAAGTACCAACAGCAACTTTTGTTAAACCAGGTAGATCAATTAGAGTTAAGTTGACCACTGCAAGATAAAAGAAGTCATAAAGCATCAGTGGTAGGAAGATGCTAGCATAAATGGGAAAACGTTATTCCTTTTGATAGAATTAAGAGTAACTGTAACCAAAAGAATAATATACCATTGGGGGAGTAAATACTGAGGTGAATAGGAACAGGAGAAATCTGCTTGGTCTTCCCTGTGATTCTATCTGTTTCATCACTAATTTCCTTGCGAACCAAGGCTGCATGAGAAAATGAAATTGTGAAACACATTACCTTCATCCAATTCAATTCAATACTGGTGAAACACTTCAAAGTAAGAGACTTCGGGATATTAAAAACACTATTAAAAAGTCTCAAGTAGATCTTGTTTTCACTCTCTCAGCTCACTTTTTAAGAAAAAGATAGTGCGCCCCAAAGTAATAAAGAACGAAAGTCGGTCAGTTGAATTGGCATAATAGAACTTTCCCTTCAACTACCTGTGCATGTTCACTTCTTAATTTTTCCATAATAAACCAATTTTCTGAATCTCAGGTCTGCTTACAAACACAATGAAGCTTCCCAAATCATTTTGCAACTTCAACATGATAATATATTAAAACAACAATATAAATGACATCGATAGTGAAACAAAGGCATAATAATATACAATACTAGAAAGCCAAAGTTAAAATCACATTTGTCATTCATCCCAGAAAAGTAAGCAATAGAAATTCCACATACCGAAATCAGTGAATTTTCTCCTCTGCATGTGTCCAAATTCCGCATATTCATGCTGCCCTTCCTCTGTCTTGTGAAGTTGCAACACCAGTGGCCGCCTTGTAACGATACCTAAACTCAAGATCCAAAAAATAGGAAAATTATATTGCAAATGCCAGCATTAATCAAATTTCATTTCCAAGCAAAATGAATATTATAGGAATATATACAACATCATAGTAAAGGACAGGGCTAACCGGAGCCACGGGGAAGGAAATCTCTTCCTACTATGCTTTCCAACACCGATGACTTCCCTGAACTCTGTTTTCAGCTCAAATCAAAATAAGAAAACCCACAAAAATATTAAGACATGATTCAAATTCATTACACAAAATAAAAAAAATCAACAATTTTACCACCACCCATCAATAACTTGAATCAATTAAAAAGTCCTCTCAATCTTTAAAAAAAGTAGTCATTTTTCTCATTTATCTGAGTGGATCTGCAAGTTCCTCTAAATATCCCACAATAATCAAGATTTTCCTGACCCGATTTCCTACTTTAACAGTTCAACTATATTTGACATAACAAAAACTGTTACGTAAAAGTCCTGACCTGGCCACCAACCACGGCGACGGAAGGAAGAGCGTCCCAGAGAGAAGAAAAGGCCTGGTCGCCACCGCCGTAGTCACCGAGGGCGGTGCAAGCCCTCTGAATCCTGTTCACCAGTCCAATCAAACTCTCCATTGTCGTCATCTTCTTGCAAATTTAATTTCTTCCTCTCTTTTAACACTAACAATACAGATCTAAATTGTAAGACTACGAATCAATTTCAGCTCCAAGCAAACGAATCGGCAAAGAAAAATTCCAAGAAAACTGGTGAAAAGTAAAAAATTTCAGGAAAATTCCAAGATTTAAAAGTAAAAAAGTAAGAATTAATTGGACTTAAAAATGGACGCAAAGTCAGAGAGGGAGAGAATTGAGGAGTTGAAATCGGGCTGGTCTTTTCCCCAAGTTGAAAATGGCCGTAATGTCTTCGTGTGAACTTTGGGAGGGGATATA
Organism: Fraxinus platypoda; assembly: GCA_903798405.1. NCBI lineage: Eukaryota > Viridiplantae > Streptophyta > Magnoliopsida > Lamiales > Oleaceae > Fraxinus > Fraxinus platypoda. The sequence continues at coordinate 471 of CAIGRT010097489.1, read as the reverse complement.
ATGCGCCAGGTGCGCAGTGTTGTCTTAACGCGTGGTAATTTTACTTTTATTTGGGCAGTCCGCATCAGATGGGTCGGACTCTACAAGATATTCGACCGTTTGGTGTTGTACATCTATTTATTTAAAAAAATAAAAAAATTGGAAGGTAACATTTTGAAATTTTGAATTTTGAAATATGGGTTGTATCGTCTGGCCCCTCGAGTTGGTGGGTCAGATTCACATTATTCAGGTGCTTCCGACCTTAACATTATTTTTTACATTTTGTCATGTGACAACACATAATTGAACAATTTTAAAAAAAATAAACAATTTTTTCTCCAATATTTTTTTTTAACATATCAAGAGTGTGTTTGGTAGGGATTTTTGGGGGAAAATTGATTTTTGAATAGTGATATGATGGGAAATGTGTGATTGAAAAAGAAGAAAAAAGTATTGATGTGATGGAAAATATTATTTTATTGAAGAATGTGT